>CAJFCO010000081.1:2276214-2337007 GCA_904066015.1 Synergus gifuensis
TATATATTAAAAATAGAGAGGCGAGGAAAATAATAAAAAGGCTTCATTCAAATTTACTTGAGGAAAGGTTTTGTCGATGATATATCAAGAGTGTCACCAAGTCGGAAGTTAATTGAAAGTGATTGATTGTGGAGAATGCTGAGCCGGGGTTCGTGATTTTTTTCTTTCACTCAAGAAACAACAACAACAACTGATATATGGGAAGACACAGATCTTACAATCTACACACAACATTTTATGCAGTAGTGTTAATTTATTGAAATTCGATAAATCCATCACTGTCTTGCATAATCCACGCAACACAAAGTTACCCAATTAAATGACGTTAATATATATATATATATATATATATATATATATATATAATCTAAACTAGCCTATTAAAAATACAAAAAATAACGAATCCCGGAACAGATTTTATTGAAAACATGACATAAATTCTTGTTTGTCCCCAATAAATCTACAAAATCTTTTCCACCAAAAGGCAATCACTTTTATCTGATTATTTCCTGGATTCAAATATACATCCTCATAAATAATGCTTGAGCAAAAACGTTATGCTAATTTAACCAATATTTTCGGATTTCATCCTTAAACGAAGAAATTATATTTCCTCCTCATTCAACATTTTATGATAAGGACCAATGTCTTTTTTCAATAAATTTCAGTAAAAAGAATCAAGTATCATAAGCTAAGCAAACGCAAATGTACGTCATATCATCTTTTTCGCTGGGACTTGACACTCGGTCGATGAAAATTTAATCGTGCTGAAAAATTGAATTCATAAAGATGTCGTGACAACACAGTGCAGACAAACTAACTGAAAAAAGGAAGCGATCGTGCTCATTTACAATCTTGTCAAACCTCGGCGATTCATTCTTGAATCTCTCGCATGCTATAATTACGACGCATTCCGACCTCCTCTAACCTCACGAAAAATCCATTACCTCGCCAATTCTTGAGCAAAAGGTATTGGTGTGGCTACTAAAAATGAGTACAATATACGATGCATCGTCGAAGGTGACAGGTTTAACGGTAACCGCGAGCTGAATGGTGGCTACCGAGGTTGTCTGCTTTTGCATTTTTTTCGCCAACTACTACCGAAATATGTGCGATTTTTCGCTGGTCGCGTCCAGATACTTACAACGCTCGTCGAACCTTGTCGCGGAGGTGTTTTTAGCCAATAGAATTCCCACGTGATCAACTATATTTGCCAGTTTTATTGGCCTGCTCGGACATTCCGTGCAAGTTTGCCGTCACTGAAGCCTTGCAATAAACGCAACACATTTTGATACTTCCACACGAATTTGCAAACCTTCCCATGAAACTTGCAACAAATCGCTGAAATAATGACAATATTTTTTTTTTTGAAAAAATATATTGAGACGATGCTGTAGCGATTTAGTAAAACAGCTATAGTTTATTCTTCATCCAAAACCAGTTCGTTTGATGAACCTGTTCTCTTAAACCAGTTGAAGATGTCGATAGTAAAGTTTATCTCACGAAACAAGCTTTTCTTCGTGCTCGAGAAAAATTCAACTGAATCATAAATTCAACCTTCGAATTTAATATACGTCAGCTTTAATAAGATAGTACTTATTTATCCGAATTTTTATGGGTTTATCGATAGAATTTTATGAATTGTTTATGTTTCACATATATATATATACACTGCGAGTAAAAAGAATACATTTTAAATCGATGAAATTATTGTATAAACAATTAAACATCAAAAATTTCAATTTAATATGAAAATGCAGAAAGTCATGAATTATTCAAGGACGTTTATTATTCTCGAAAATAGAAATTGTAATAGTTAATGTTTTAAATTAAAATTAGTATAGAAGTAAAAATTTTTATTTTTTATTCATGGATACGTATTATATATATTTTTTTCTTTCATCAAAAAATAGTGCGCTACAAACCGAGGAATCCGTACTTATAAGAAGGCGCGCGGTGTATAAATAATTCATGCATGTAATACGAGAATTATTTTTGCCCAGAGAAAAAAAAGGTGTTAATACATTAGTAATTACTTCTACTAATTATATAAAAGTATATGAGTATTTGGATCTATTTAAATTTTATATTGTACCTATTCTTTACGATTCCCAACATATTGGAAGTGAGCCCAGCAATTTTCAGTTATTTCTAAAAGGCGTAGTGATTATAATTTTAAACTACCAGGAATTATGATAATTACAGTAAGTTTAACAATCGTCGTAATTTTAGGGCTCTGGGATGGAAATAAGTCGTGCACCGATTTCCCCTTGAAAATCACAGCGTCCGTACGCGGTAACTGGAACATAGTCGAGAGTTTAAGAATGAAGAAATTATTAATGACAGTCATTGTAAACGACGTTTGCATTTTCTTTCATGATGACTTGCAATTCTCGGTTGCACGAATGTCAGTTAGCCAAAGAATAAGTCAAACAATAGGATAGCCAGTGTGTCGACTGTGAACAATACCGCAATGGTAAATTGACAAATGGAAAATCGTCGAAAACAAAATTGAAGTGACAAATTGTTAAAATACACATGTATATTGTATAATGTTACAATTTTTAAGCTAAAATCGAACCATATGATTTTCTAAGATCAGTCTTTTAATTTTTTATAATTATAAGTTATTATTTTATGTATTTTATTTAAATAAAAAGTTCCTTTAATATTTATTAAAAAATTACTTCGCTTTTCAGGTTCATCCAGATTCATTCGATAAAGAGCATGCATGCAGATTTGATACGTGCTGCAGATTGCATCGCTGCGTGAATCGTTTTCATTTTTATACTGATTGAACTCATAAAGTATGCAACAGCCGACACGAAACTTCTGATTTCAATTTGAAAGCCAATGCAAAAAATCGATTTTAGTCGGATATTCATAGAGAATTATTGTCGCGTTTTTGGCATATAGAAGCAACAAAATCATTTTTGTTTTTGTTGTATGATTGAGCATTTTGTAATCAGTGCTTCATTTTTAAGGTTACTATGATATCTGTGAAAATTGACTGCAATTCCAGTTCTTTTTTTATTTTTATATAAAAAATTTTTTTCGTCAGGATAGCGTCGTCACGCTATATTACATCCAGCGAGTTTTCACTCTGCGTGCATGCTGCACACAGCCCTGGAGTCCCACAATTGCCCGCGTCACGAACTTTTATTTGCGAAAGATTATTATATATGTATAGCGTTTGCGAATTCACAAGTTATACTCGTTATAAAATTATATAAAGTCTATTAATATTTTCGGCATATTTTCCATATATCATGAAAAAACTTTTAACTCGTGTGAAAAGTAGAGTTTTCAATAGATGGAATCTCAAAGACATAATACATATCCTTATAAGTACGGCGCAGGTACGACACTTATACAGTGAAGGAACTGGACGTGCACAACATGTATAAATATGGGGACGTGTGTAAACAGCCCAGCACGCGCACACACGTGCGCTCGAGAAGGCGCGCTTGTCCAGCTCCTTTTTTTTGTGTCAGCCAGTTATTAGATTATGATTAAACGATTGGAGGGGTTGAGAATCGACCGGAGACGTACGACGTAAGGGCCGGGAGTCGGCACTCGACAGAACAAACGGGCATCGTAAAGGAGGAGCTAATTAAAATACAAATACCTAAACTGGCTCTTGAGGAATTAGTTCCGTATAGGAGGGAGCACAAGCGAACGAGAAAGAGAGAATCAGACAAGAATGAGAGCATGCCAGTAGAATGTAAGAAAGAAATGGACAAGTATTTATTGTTTATGCAAAATGTCACATACACTTGCAATACTACAACACCTACACCTCTATTATATTATTTAAAATTTTTTATTTCTCTATAATTTTATAATTCGTAATTATTTTCATCGTAAAAAAATCTTTTGTTTGTTCTTATTTTTCGCAGTTACATATAATATGTTAGAATTAACATATTATATATGTTAATAAAGCACACGAAAAATATTTGCATAAACAAGGAATCTTTGTAGACTTCAAGAAGAAAAGTGTCGAGTCAGAATTTGATGTTGCTAGTAGAAAAGTGTCGTACATGGTCAGACAAATTTGCATCGTTTGTCTCCGATAAGACTATACTCAAGATTCTCTAGAATGTCCTTTCGGCGGTACACAGACAAACGGATAATCAGATAGACGTATAATTAACAAAGACAAAAGTGATGATATGTAAATATTTTTAAAAAGAGTCGTAATATGAAATTGACTTTTTAAAGCTTAGAATCATTAATCTTCAGTAAATTATATGACAGAGAAATATATGTACATAATTTGATTATGTGGAAGCAAACATTTAACGATTTGCGCATAATTTTCCTTATCTAAATTTAATCATGTACATTGCGCTCTAAAACTTTACAGCTTAATTTAACTCATATATAGCCACCTATTTCTTCGATGAAAATTCACAAACTCGATAAAGGCTACATAATTTAATGCTCGTTCTTATATACATATACATATAAGAGTTTCAGTTATATGTATATAAGATTACTCTTGGCATTTGACTTTGTTGATTATGAGTAGGCTTGGACTCTTTTAGTGATTTAAAATGATATCAATTAAAGATCTCTCTACCACTATATGTATACATATATATGAATGAAACCACCAAAATCCGAAATCTAAAATTATGATAAACTTAAATTCAGATTAAAATAAATCTTCTATGAATATAAGCGTGTCATGAACAGCGTATAAGGTATCTCCGATATACGAAAATTGTCGTGCAATTCCGGCTGGTTATAATTTAACAAGCAACTTCGAAACTGCAAAGGCAATTTCTTGGAATTTTTGAGGAAAAGGCAGGAAGAGTACCTTTCTATTGTTCCAAGTCTAATAGACCCAAGTTAAGGGAAAAGGGGGAGGAATGACGTTCACAATGTCCGCGATTCAAGAAAGAGAAAGAAAATGAAGATTTCATGAAATTTCTTGACTTTACAAAATTAAAACTGCATACAGTTTGTAAATTTATGACCTAAGGCCCTTTTTAAAAGTAAACTTTATGAACGTATAAGATAGGGATTTAGAATAAGTCTTGTCAGATTGTGGCAGCAAGTTTTTGACAAATTAAGATAGTGTATTTCTTACGTAGAGAACTACAGTGCAGCTTGTTCGGAGAAGATTTCAGATCTCTCGAGTGCGCGTGCTACCATGTTAGGACAGAAATATGTACAAGAGCGCAGTTACATTTGAATTTCATTATGGGAAATGGTACGATGCAAGTGAGATGTCATAGAGGTTTAGTAATGTCTCGTTATTATAATTTAAGATCTCTTATTGCCTTACGTTTAAAGTACCTACACTATTATGAGTTAAAATAAGTTAACATTTTCCCTTGCATGATATTGCTTTTTGCGAAACCCACATGCTTTTTACAACAAGATGATATTCTTGTCTCAATTTTTTTCATTTATCTTCCATAGATTTATCCTTTATTATAAATAACCCATTACTTGTTTGAAAAAATGTGTAGTAATGCCGATGGCCTCATAAAATCAAAGACGATACAACATCGCAAGATTTTTTATGCAGAAAGTCGGATTTCGCTGGAAGGCCGTTAAAAGTTAAGCAGAACCTCGAGACAGGAGAAATGTACCGTTCCACCTCGATCGGAAACAATAACGTAACATTTATGCCTCGAGCGAGATATAATCTTAACAATGAATCAGGAAGACTATTCTCGGTATCGACTTTGTACTCGCAGGAATTCGGATTTCCGACCAATCGCTACAGCTCCAAGTGTTCTTTTCGATTCGTAAAGCGATTGGGGAGCGAGCATGTCCCGTTTTGCAGGCGAATTCGGATGATCTCCCGGATGACCTTCCAGAAAACCAGCGTTGTCCGATCGCATCAAAACTTATATCCTACCGATATATGTATACATACTTAGTTGAAGTTGAACAGCAAAAGCCTTTTTTTCTCAAGGAATATTCAATGAGATATGATTTACAAAATTCTATTGTAAATCTGCATGAAAATATATGGATGTGGGAACGTAAGAATCCTTTTTTAAAGATGTTAATATTTTTAAGTTAAAATCTACTTCATTAGAGTTCGCATTTTAAGGTATGTATTATATATACTTCAATACATACAAGTTTGGGTGCATATACATGCATACAATATGTGAGCTCATAGCTCCTATGTGAGGAGAGCTCATATCCATTACCCATGTGTGCACGTGTTTACACAAGAAGCTATGGGCTACTCGTAGCTATGGTACAGGATTTCTGTAGATTCTCCTGAGCTCTAGAGCGCATATAGCAAGCCCCGTCTTTAGCAGCTAAGAACGAGAGGAAGGATAAATGGAGAGGGCTCATCGATGAAAGAAACAAGAGGAAAGGAATATTTCTCCAGTTCTCTCGGGAAGAGGACGATTCTACAAAATTGCAGAAGAGTTCAAATTGCTTCAGTTGGTCGTCCCTGACATGTATGGATAAATGAGAGGTAGAAACCGAAGATCAGGATCAGGACGAAGAAAGAGAATAAAGATGAAAGAAAGATTTAGATTTTTTGGGAAAGAGGATCTCAAAACAGGAAAAAAGGAGGCGAAAGAGAAACGAGGACGAAGAGGAAAGATGCGAAATGAAAAATAAAAGAAAAAGGAAGATTATAGAGTCCTATATAAAGAATAATATTTCCAAATTTTAAATCGTGGATAATTTTAGAACTATAGGAGGGATAAAAGAAGAGCTAGGGAAGATGAAAGAAGATGAAAGAAGAAAAAGAAGAAGTCTCAGGAGGAGCAGGAGGAAGAAGAGGTGGCAGCTTGTCGGTGTGTGTAACGAAGAATGTGTGAGGGTGTCGGGTCGTAGACCACGGATGAGTCGGGCCTCTCGGAGCGCCTAACCGGTCAAGCAACTTTTTAACGAGCCGCGGTTCTGCGCGAGAGGAAAGCGAAGATCCCGAAGCTGAACCGAGTTGAGCCATCTTCGCCGCTTCGAAATATACCGAAGACCAAAGGCCCGCGATGACCCACGAATTATAAACCCAGCTCTTCCCTTCTTGGCATTCGGTAAAGTCCTCCAAGGAATTCCTAAGAAAATTGGACGATTTTTAGGGAATCGAAACCTTCTCTTATTTTCAAACAGAGTTTCTCCAACAATTTCCCCTGTTAATAACCACTATCATCATGCTTAAACATTAAAACCAAAGTAAACCGCTAAAAGAAATCAGTAATATGTACCCCTGAAACAAATTCGTCAGAGGATCATTGAAGTAGATTCAGCAAAGTTATTCCTTCGATTATCAAATTATTACTGGAACCAGTTGGCAAAATAACCTGTTGGTATAGAACGAATTAGATACGGAAGATAACTCCACCTTCTGGTGAATTTCACTCGTTAAGTGGATCCATACATTACAGCCCGACGCAAGTGGTAGATAAGCAATGAGAAATAAGAGGATAAGCTAGGGAAGTAGTTGTTAGTATGAACTAAGTCGGATATATGATTATTGAGAGTACATTATTTTCTTAATGCAGTTATCGAAGTAATGTGAGATGAATTCTTGCAGAGCTACACTGAAAACATTTTTCCTTTAATAATAATAATATAATAACGCATAATAACATACATATTAATATAGCTGTAGTCGAATATGTCACAACTAATCTAAGGATTACTTACTTTATGCTATATATTACATATATAGCAAATCTTACACAGTACTAGTACCAGTACCTTTTAGTGTCTTTTATTATCGTAGTACCTTGCCAGATGTTTACCAATACTTGAGTGGTACTACAAGTACTAGCTATCTGTGTACCTATAATTGAAATAGTATCTATTTAGTCACAACGTTAATCTTAATCGAAATTCATCATTGAACATTTTTACACTAAAGGAAAAGAAAATTCTAAAAAAATCGTAATAAATTTTGTGAGCCGTTAGAATCTGACAACCAGGGAAGAAACGAGGTAATTTATTTTTCATTTAAACCGAGTAAAACAGTGTGGTGGTTCATAACGTAATGCCAGACGCAGACATGCTTTGCTGTTATCGCAAAGAAATAGAACACCATCAGACCATCAAACCATAGTATCTCAAGTTTCAAGTCACGCGTATGGTCTTCGGATTACATTTTTTAATCAAGTGGGTCAGTCAATGATGATCGTGATCATGACAATATCAAGGCCGCTAAGTGATGGAAGGGTGAAAGAGAAGGGGTGGCGAAGGGAAAAAAAGGCCATGGGGCTACTAATGAAAGGCTAGCAGAGCGCCAATAAATCCAACGAAACTTGGGATTTGTAAATTACATCCTGTCCACGGGCAATCGTACGAGAAGAACGAGTTCTGACTGCAGTGCAGATATCTATCGAGAATCCGAAACAGATTGCCGTATATGTAACAAATTCATTTCAAGTTAGTCAGCAGGACTAACGAGCTTTTCGACGTTTTTGAACACAATGGAGACGCCAGACTACTCGCCAACCGATACCTCGCTTGTTCCCTGCTTCGTTGAGAGTTTAATGCATGCCCCACCCCCCCACTACAAGACTCCTGCGGGCGCGTGCATAACTCATTGTCAATCAGAAAAGGTGTAATGAGAATTTCACGAGTGACTTGATTGTTGATCTTGCAGCACCGAATAAATAAGGGGAGATCAATCGATGCATTTCGAATGACGCACACTCCTCACAATCAGTCAGAACTGTTTTGTTATACCAGTTTATAAATAAAGATCTTCCCGTTATAGCTCGTGACATATTGGATAAAAAAATACTTTTCAGGGTACAAATGATTGGAGATTTAATATAACTTGAGAAACAATATAATAGTTAACGGATTTACGGTCGAGGTTATCATTAATAAAATGTCGAATAATTCAAATTTTGAGACTACACTCGAGTTACAATTGGAGGTTCTACGTCACCAGATGACAATGTAAAGTAAAAGTTACACTACCTTCGATTTTTTTTATACCGTATATAAAATTAAAAAGTGTAATCAAAATATATAAGTAAAATATTACTATTTTTTTACAAAATGTAAAGGAATACAGCCTTCTTGTTAAAGATCTCGGATCCGTGATTGCTACAGGTTTGCAAAGTATTCCAGATCTGTAGCAACAGCAAGACTGGTCTTCAATTTCCATTTGGAACGATCATGGTACTGTTAGCGCAGACAACGTATGTAGTATGTAGTTGAAATCCTGATCAGCTTGACATTCAAGGGACATATTTAGCGGGATCGAATTGTCCCGTTCGACTTGTCGTGTTTTCTACCAACACGGGATGAAACTCTGGAATATCCTGAGAATGTTTCGAGGATTTATTGTGTAGGTTTGCTAGCCATACCGTTAGGCTAATACAATAGGACCCCTCCTAGTAAATCCTCTTGTGGTCAGTTCTGAGTTGTGTATGAGCATCAACTCGACATCAAGTAAAAGTTTTTCATGACGTAAAAATTTGTCATGGCAGATAAACGAGGCTAGGGAAAGGGATGATGAGGTATAATGTGCTTTGATCAGATTTATATAAAGCCTAGTGAAGCGAATGTGGAAAGGGTTGGCCGGATATCGTTGGAAGTAAACCCTTCCTCGACCTTAGCGTCGATGGAAACGGCAATCGCTGTGCAAGAGCATACCCCGTCACCTGCGCTCCTGAAAGTTTACTGGAGAGGGAAAAGCAACTGTAAGGAATGGAATGGAATGGAATGGACTTGGCGAGGAGTAAAGGCATCGGCGATCAGTGACCGTGTACCGTACATTCCCCGCAACCACCGCCGCCATCACCAAGACAGCTTTCAGCAGCAGCCTTTTTAGCGTGTCGTTATTCGAACGCTACTTATATTGCCGTGAATGTAATACCAATTCTACTTGAGCTCACTAACGTATTAACAGAACCTCAAGCGAAATCTTTCAAATGACATCGTCAACAATCAACAATGCATTGCCAATAAGATATGCTGAGATGTATCAACAGATACTCAGGTGCAGGTTGATTTTTAATTTCAGAGAATTGTAAAACGAATCGGGATATTGACTTTTTAAATTGTTCTTATACTTACAGGTGCGCTTGACTTTACATCATAGTGAGTTTAAGTGAATTCAATTGAATTCAAGGTATAAAGCTGATAAAACCATTGTTAAAACAAGAATTCATCGACAGGTTGGAAAATAGAAACCATCTACTAAAGTGATTATTTCGTTGATATCGAGGTGATCAAAATAAGCATTTAAAGATTTTAACGGCAAGTTTTCAACGATCCACTGGAGTCTTTAGTAGGCCTTAAGTAGCGCCCATTCCTGACGGGAGGTCGGTGTCTCTACGGGATACCACTTAACGTGTCCCTATCTCGAATAGTAACGTTAATACGTTTAATCGTTTACACCTCAAGTGTTAAGGCTTCAGCGGGATCGTGAGGAATGACTTATAACGATATAACCTTAAAAACCCGAGGTCTTCGAAGAATTGAATGGAACAAAAGGGATGATACAGCAGTTGACGTTTAGTATACTCTTTGTAACAATAACGACTAATAAATGACTTTTAAATCATTATACCAATCCAATTTTCTTTAAAAAGGACAAGCACGTGCTTCACGTCTAACAAAATAAAGATTTATAAATAGAGAAAGTGATGTACCAATTATCGAGTTTTTATTATTATTACTAACTAATTACTGTTCCATATATTCTGCTCAAAAGGTCAGTGAACTTGAAATTCAGTAGGTATTTTAGCAATTTTAGCCAAGGAGGCTAATTTTTATATGCTTTGCAGCTTGTGGTGTGACAATGAATTATATATATATATATTTTTTTTTCTGCAATATGTACTGCAGAAAGAACTTACAAAAGTTATTCCTTCTTTTAATTTGGTATTCGACTTTGGTATTCGTAAGCAAAAAGATTACTGAAAAGCTTCGGAAGCGTGTGCGAAAATCGTGCGAGTAAGAAACAAGAATAAGACCTCGCGGATACGAGTGGCTTAAAATTGATTGCGTGGTGTCTCTGTATTTTTGTAGCGATAAAATATATAAGAAACCAGGAAGGTAGTATGGCTTAAAATGTGGACCTGCCAAGTTTTATGCTTCTTTCGCGCGAACGATTTTTGTGGCCATTAAAATTTTTATAGCGTTTAGCCATGGTTTTATGATATCCCGATATTTTTAATTTTTCAAGTGCGATTTTTATTGCCGAAACATTTTTGAACCCCTCTGTGCAGCCGCAAAGATAAAACGAGTATCTTTCCGCGCTCTTCCCATGAGAACATTTATATATTCCCAAATAAAATTCTTGCCCTGAGACTCAAGCAAGAAATGTTTACCTATAATTATAGTATCCCTCTGAGTATAAAACTTTCACAATTGGTGTAGGTCAATTGGAATTTCGCCATCAGCTTGAAATCATTTGCAATGAGATATTTTTAAATTGAATTTAAAACTATCCATTTGACTTTCAAATTTGCACAATCCTCTTATAAGTTCAAACTATAGGCAGATATATGCGTGATAATCTATGAGAAAGATACTATGTAATTCCATTTTTTCGTAAAAGATGATTTCTCACTAAAAAAAGAACTACACGTGGCTTCCGCATAATATCCAGATTTATCAAGCTCGTATAAATTAGAAGTTCATTAACTAAGAATTATAACTGGGTAGATGGAAGAATTACAACTTGAAAATTTAATGGGACTTTAATAATGTCCAGTTCTTAAGCTGCTGAGTCTCCTTCGTGTCTTATTTATATTATCGGCTTAAAAAAGATACTGACACCGCGCAATCAATTTTACGCGTAGTGATTTGAAAGCCGACCTGATTACGTGATTAAACCATCAAAATTAAAATCTGTATCGAGATTAGAGAACTGGTTTCTACTCCTACCGTATCTTCGAATCCCGTTTGTGATTTATCATTGTAATTAAAATAATTTGAGTATGAAAAAATCATTTTCTTGAGGTAAGTTGAGAGCAATAAGGGTGTAGTGGAGAGGGTGAGGCGATGAAAGAGGCCAAGTTGATAAGGATAAGAGAATCGACGAAGAGGCTCTGGAGTCCCAATGCAACGAGTCACTGCACGGACCCAAAGATTGTATCCGTGTCTTGTTTTTATAGGCTCTCCCGGAACGTTCCACGTTCTGCCGGCTGGGCCTTAGGTAAAGCCAAGTATAAGTGGGGAAAGGAAAGGAATGGAAAGGAAAGGAGTGGAGGGGCGAGGAAAGGAACATGAAGAAGAAGAAGAAGAAGAAGAAGCAGAAGAAGAAGCAGAAGGAGAAGAAGAAGAATAAGAAGGAAAAGGAGGAGAAGGTGGAAGAGGTTGGAGGGAGGGTGACTGAGCTGGTTGTGAGGTGAGGGAGGAGCTACTGGTAGCGGGCCCCGCTTGGGCCAGCCAAGTACTGAACAACCAGTCCTCGGAGAACCGTGACTCCTTTCAGAGTTGACCCTTTCCCCGCGTTGGCAAAAGTCGCCATTTTTAATCAAATGAAAACCCGACACAGCGTCGGCTCGCTCGAATTATCAAATGTTAGTTCCAGGAATTTTTAACTAGGTACCAGGAATTACCAAATGTCACCAGATACCATGACCTTCACCTTGGGATTATAGTTTTACAAGATGTCGGAGAATAATTACGTGAAAGTGCGGTGGCTGTGTGAACAGATAGAATTATGTGCGACGTGAGGTAGATGCAATTTAAATGGGCTGAGAGCCAGTGATAAAAGACGAGTGACGTTCATAAAAGAAGGCGCGCAAAAATGCAGGTCGGTCCTGCCTTCTTTGCGATACTGCTGGGAACGATATTTGGGGTTCTCGGTGCCTCGTTAAGCAAGGCCCTGAGGTACAAGGCGCCGGACGAGTGCGAATGGGTCGCAACAGGCGACTCGGCCGACGACGTATCCCTCGTCTGTCGGTTGAGAACAATCAACAGCGAGCTGGAGAACACAAATTTCAGCGTGATTCAACCCCAGCACACTGTTCGATTAAAACTTGAGTGTAGCGATGCCCTGTTCTATCAGAGTTCGCTGAGCGCTGGCAGCTTTAGACCGCTGGTTGAGTTGCGTGAACTCGTGATCGAGTACTGTAAAATTGGTAATTTGTCAGATGAGGCGTTCAAGGGTTTGAAGGAATTACGAAATCTGACTGTCCGAACTCACAACACGGACTGGTCTGCAATGGCACTAGATATATCTGCGAGAGCTTTTACGGAAGAGCTTAATCAATTGGAGAGGCTCGATTTGGGAGAGAACAACATGTGGAGTTTACCGGAAGGTGTGTTGTGTCCCCTTCACAGTCTGGAGGTGCTCAATCTCACCAGAAATCGATTGAGGGAGGTGGAGAGTTTTCAATTTAATTTTCGAAATAGGTGCGCTACCAATTTGAAGATTCTGGACCTGAGCAACAACAGCATTGAGTCTCTGCCATCAGCAGCATTTTCTGGGTTATCGAGGCTGCAAAGTCTCGATTTGGGCAGTAACTCTATCGCTTTTATGGCCGATCGGGCCTTCGAGGGACTGTCTTCGTTGACTGTCATCAAGCTCGCTAACAATCGACTCCCGAGTTTACCACCCGAGTTATTCAGCGATGCTCGTGACGTACAGGAGATTTATTTGAGAAACAATACTCTGGGCGTGTTACCGCCTGGCCTCTTCGGCGAGTTGACCCAGTTGGTAGTGCTAGACTTGTCAAGAAATGAACTGACGGCAGAATGGGTGAATGCTGCGACCTTCGGGGGCCTCGTACGCTTAATAGACTTGGACTTGTCCAGCAATAGAATAGCCCGTATCGAGCCTGCAGTCTTCCGCGATATGTACAGCTTGCAAATCCTTCGTCTGCAGGAGAATCTTCTCGAGAGTCTCTCCGAGAATACTTTTTCCGCTTTGTCAAACTTGCACACTCTAGTTCTCAGCGAAAATCGTTTGACTGCAATAGAGGCAACTACTCTCAGTGGACTTTATGTATTGAGCATTCTCTCATTAGATAACAACAGACTAGAAAGCCTGCACTCGAGTTCATTTCGCAATGCATCTTCTCTACAAGACCTTCATTTAAATGGCAATCGACTCACAGCGATTCCCGATGCCTTGAAAGCTACTCCCTCGTTACGAACTCTCGACCTCGGGGAAAATCTCATTTACGAAATACCAGACGGCACGTTCGATCACGTATCCCAATTGTACGGGTTACGCTTGACCGAGAATCACATTGGCAATTTGACCAAGGGTATTTTCGATAAGATCAAAGAGCTCAAGATTCTCAATCTATCGAGAAATAGGATACAGTACATCGAACCTGGCTCGTTCGACAACAACCTCAACATTCAAGCAATTCGTCTCGACGGGAATCAATTGACTGACATTGCAGGATTATTCGCCAATTTACCGAATCTCGTGTGGTTGAACGTGAGTGACAATAAGTTAAAGTGGTTCGATTACGCGATGATACCTACCGGTTTACAGTGGCTGGATATACACTCAAATGAGATCAGTGAATTGGGTAATTATTTGGAAATCGAGACGCAGTTGCATCTCAATACCTTTGACGCGAGTGAAAACAAGTTGACAGAAATTACGGGCAGTGCGATACCTATGAGTATCGAAACGTTGTTACTCAACGACAATCAGATATGGCGAGTGACAAGTTATGCCTTCTTCAAGAAGCCAAATTTGACGCGAGTGAATCTCAAGGGCAATCGGATACGTAGTTTGCACCCGTACTCGTTACGTCTAAGTGTAGTGCCCCTAGATAAACCCCTGCCAGAATTCTACATTGGCGACAATGACTATCTCTGCGACTGTTCGATGGAGTGGCTGCAGGAAGTCAACAACAATCAAAGCGAGAGTCGAAATCAACCGCAAGTGATGGATCTTGAGAGTATCTACTGCGAGCTTCTCTACGACAGGGAACACGTTTACGTGCCACTGGTGGAGGCATCGCATTCCCAGTTTCTCTGCAAGTACGAAGATCACTGCTTAGTCTTATGTCACTGTTGCGACTTTGATGCCTGCGACTGTGAAATGACCTGCCCGACCAACTGTACCTGCTATCACGATCAATCGTGGTCAGCCAATGTGGTTGATTGCTCGAGTGGCGGCCACATTGGCAAGCTGCCTGAACAAATACCAATGGACGCAACTCGCCTCTACCTCGACGGCAATGATCTCCGAGTTGTAGCAAGTCACGCGTTCATTGGAAGGAAAAAGCTAAAGGTCCTCTTTCTCAATAATTCCAACATCGAGATTGTACAAAACAGATCTTTCAACGGCCTGCGAGAACTTGAAGATTTGCACCTGCAAGACAACGGTATTCGGGAGCTGCGGGGTCACGAGTTCGAAGGTCTGGAGGCCCTGAAAACACTGCACCTCGAACGCAACAGAATCGCAGTAATAGCGAACAATACTTTCGTACCACTCATTTCCCTCTGGGTTCTAAGACTGCAGGGCAATCGCCTGACGACCTTAGCCGTGTGGTCTCTGCCTACGTCAATCGAGGTGAGTCTCTCTGAGAATCTGTGGTCGTGTGATTGTGAATATCTGAAGCTCTACCGGAAGTGGGTGCGCAATCCAGGGGTCATTGTCACAGATCAAGCGGAACTCAAGTGCTTCACAAACTATTCAACAATTCATGGATTTCCCAAAGACGCGCAGGGCAATGTTCAATCATCCGTATCCAACATCGAGGACAAGGATAATGGTGTAGAATTTTCCCTCATCACGAGCAGCGGATATAAAGCAAACGGTACCACCTGCACGGAACTGGAGAACATTGAGAACAGCACCTACGGTAGCTTCCCAAAAAAAGCACCCTTCGGAGATCAGGATTATCTACCCCTGCTTGTTACCACGCTCGTGGCCTTCTTAATCCTCATCATCTCCTGCATTCTGGCCTTTGTTTTTCGACACGAACTCCGGGTTTGGTTTCACTCTCGCTTTGGAGTTCGAATATTCTACAGACACGCTGATGCAGACAGGGACGACCGCGACAAACTTTTCGATGCTTTCGTGAGTTACAGCTCCAAGGACGAAGCTTTCGTCGCCGAGGAACTCGCCCCTGTTCTCGAGATGGGGAATCCATCTTACAAACTTTGTCTCCACTATCGAGATTTCCCCGTGGGGAATTTCATTGCCGATACCATCGTCCAGGCGGTGGAATCTTCAAGGAGAACAATCATGGTTCTCTCGGAAAATTTTATTAAGTCTGAGTGGTGCCGTTTTGATTTCAAATCGGCCCATCATCAGGTCCTTCGGGATCGAAGACGGCGGCTGATCCTAGTCCTCGTTGGTGAAGTGCCACAGAGGGATCTCGATCCGGATATTAGACTTTACCTCAAAACAAACACTTATTTGCAATGGGGTGACAAACTGTTTTGGGAAAAATTACGATTCGCTCTCCCCGATGTTCCGAATAATCAGAGGACAACGCCAAGAAGACAACCGCCACCTGTACGCCGGCAACACAATAACCAGATGTCTAATGGACCACGAACACTTGCTGTTCACATATGAGTTACAACCAGCTGGAAACTAGAAAGTATCGATTTTACTTGCGTTCTTCTGTGCTTCGTGTCGAGTGACTGTGTATATAAAGTTACAAATCGACTGTGACGAAAGAAATGCGTGCATTTTGCCTAGTGGTATATTAAAGTCTGTAAATAGTGATATATAGGTGTAAACTAAATTTTTCGAAAAACTATAAAGATTTTTTACAATTCTGTAAATTTCACAGGGAGTTTTTTTATGTAAATATATATGTAAGTATCGCAGGCGTTGTTTAAACTCGGTTGGTAATCGATTAAATTGACCGCGTGTAAATGCCTTTGATTTGTGAGAGTGTGTTGTATTATAAATCGGTACCGGCCGAAAGACTTAGCTGTGACCCGGGTTATTGCGTTTCTAACGTATATCTATGTGCTTATGTTGATCGTGATTTCACACTTATCGATTGCGATATATAGGAGCTGAAATGTATGTATGTAGTTTTAAATCGGCGGTGTTCTCTGGTGAACGTACCCGGTACATTGTGATTACAACAAGCACTGTGCAGTCTGTATATTATAATGAAATTAATTAAAAGTCATTCGGTCCCGTAAATACAAAAGAGCGGCTAGTTATCCTCGAGAGATTATTATTAATATTCTTGCGCGATTTTAGATATACGTAATTGTAGAAGTGAATTTATAATTACGAGTTTTTAATGTGGTTCCTAGTTGTTTGTTTTTGTTCTGGAATTATATCTGCCAAGTCATGAAAAATTTTATTTAATACATATTGTAATCTGTGTCTGTGAATAATAGTCTCGGCGGAAAGTATTAGGCACATAAATGTTGACCGAGTTTGGAGTACATATATTTATCGAAAGAAACCAAAAGGTATGTTATAGCAATTTTATTTTATGATAAGGTTATAAAGATTATAAAAGAAAGATATATAAGTAAATAATAAAAGAGTGTTTTGTACTTTTCGCCAAGTCTGATATTGAAAAAAATGCCTAAAAAATCGCTATTTTTTTAGGTTGTAAATTAAAAGTTTCGATCATTAATTTCTAATTTATTTAAAACGTTATTAACAAGCAGCCTCACGAGATTTATTCTTTTATATGTAACATATATATGTAGCTTCGAGCGGGCTATCTCGCTTACGGTGATATCACTTCTTAAATACTCTTATGTGAGTCCGCGCATTCGTGAAATACACTTGCATTTTAGTACATGTTTAATTAAGGAGACTCTTTCCGTTTGAGGTCTCGGCGCCAACAATGTGTCCATAATGACTCAATTGGAATTGCGGGAACGTGAAAGTACTGCCTCTTTTGTAAAGTAGATATGTACTCAGTATTTATTTTCAATGGCAATTTTTTCCGCCAACTTTGAATAATTCAGGGCCTTCATGCAACTTGAATTCTTCTAAAGTGTAACGTTGTATAGCGAATTTTTTTAATAATAGCAAAAAGTGAAATTTTAACGCCTACAGGAAACATTTTTAAGCGAAAAAAAAAACTTGTACCTGTTGTATGATTTTTGCAAATATTAAAAAAAATTTTTTTTCTATGGCGAAATGACGCGCATACATATTGCTCCTCGTAAAACTTGACTGAATGCTTAAATTGTCTTCTTCGATTGGATACTGCAAACGTAAATGTAAGACTGTAAAATGTAAATTATAGTCTCTGAAAGCTTCAATAATCAGAATTAAAAAAAAAAACGAAATGGTTTTTTCCTCGAATAGGAGAAGCTTTTGTCTACAGATAATCGATGGTCTGAGAATGCCTTAGAGAAAAATATTTAATGGACGAATAAAATCCTCTATTACCACGTTTAAACTATGTGTTTTTAATTCAGAAAACTCCTTTACTTCTATACAAGGAATAATTTGTCATAGCTATGTAAAGTAAAAAATCAGTAGGTATTTTCACATTGGTGATGAGAATGTAAAAATTTCTTACTAGAATTCAACTTTAAATAGGGACAAATGAGAAAATTTCTACATGGGCTATTCTTTATTTATTTAATTGTTTCCTTATTTATTTGAAAAATAAATCACTTTCGTACCTAATTAGCTATGTAAATGTTAATTTATTCTCACCCCATGTTAAGATTTAAAAGATTAGTACATAAATTTACGTTCCAAATCTCGGAACCCATTTAGGCCAACGTGTAAATTGAGACAAAGTAGAGCATGATACCTTAAAGAATACCGCTACAACGCGCGACTTAACATATACTATAACTCAACATTAATCTTACAAGTAGATCACTTCATCCGATATACATAATGCCTTATTATTATTCCTTGGAGCCGGAAATTATGCTCTTAATAAATTAGGCATCTTAACACTTTACTTCTCGCTCTTTTTTAAAAAGTATTTACTTTTTAAAAAAGGCACTTTTTTCCGTAATTCAAAATAAACAAATATCATCAATAACAAAACACAATATATATTTTTCAGAAGTGATTGGTGCTTGAAAGGTTGAAGATATAGAATAGTAAAGTACAATAATATTTCAGAGGCTTTTCAATCTATACATATAATTTCATGGTACACAACAGAAAGAAATATTGCTTTCTGAAAATGCGAGAGAAACTTTTCACTGAAAATTAAATTTTGCGAGAAAATGCATTTTTTCGAGTCACTTCTTTCTCATAACTCTACAATGAAAATTTTTCTCCATAGGAAGAATAAGTCACAATTTTATGATTTTATATATATTTCAGTGAAGTTTTCGAAATTGAGCATTTTTCAATTTAATAGGAATAAAAGTGGGAGAACTATCGATCTCGAGTATATAATTGCGGCTGGCCATAATTACCCCAATTAACTAAACTTTGAAATTAAAGTCTGGCAAACTGATCAGAACGCTGACCAAATCTGAATTTGAAATTCGACATGAGTATTCGAGTATAATTACCGGATTGGCTTCACAAGAAGTTACGAAAGAATTTTCTTTATACGAGTTTCTAATTTCCCGAGAGAAGATTAATAATGTTCATCTCATAAGGCTTGGGGATAAGGAAGAGAAAAATTTAAGCGTGCACACTCAAGTATTCATCGATTACTTGTCCATTGTTTTATCCATCCATCGCCCCCTGTCCTTTTCGGTAGTGCAGCTGGTTGTTAAAGTGGCCTAGCAGGCTAGCAGCTTGCAGGAGAATGCTGCCCGCATACCAGCCTCAATACCTTGATATCGCCTGCTATATGCTTACCTTGCCCACCTTGCCCCTTTCTGTGGATTGAATAGTATCCGGTTTAGATGCAGGTTAACGGATAATCTATTGGCACTTGGAAAAAATTATTGACACCTACTCGGAGAGAAATCATCGATACAGAGCACTTGGGAAAATTCATGCTTCGAACATTCGAATTAAGCTTCACGGGCTGAGTACGTGAGGCCCGATATATATTACTCTTTAACCGGTTTCCATTATTCCTAGCGGCGTAATCGGTATCGAGCATAAACACTATTTAATCACAAAAAACAAATCAGAGGACATAAAAGTTCTTCACGCTCTCCTAGAATTTCTAAACCCGTTATAGTCACACTCGAAAAAAGATGAACCCAGCAGCACGATTGCTCAAGACAATAACCGTGTCATCGGATTTCTGAACATCATCTCACTCTAACGGATTCTAATTACAAGATTATTGTGCGTCATGAGTGAAGGTTAAGGTTTATCATCTTTAGCTAGTGAGACACTTTCATTTCCGCATAAAAATATTATACGTTGACACTAAATCGATAATTGCACATTCATTTTTGAAAAAACAAAATTATGCAAAGCTGACTTCTTTCAAAAGCAACTTATCCTATTCATAATATTCATTGACTTTCATCCCCTTTTGAAAATATCCTCTGCATAAACTTTTGCTTCCAATGATATACATCAGTTTATAAAAGGAAAATTTCTGTTATACGTTCCGCAGTTCAGAGCAGTGATGAAAGATCAATATTTTATTGACTATATATAATTGATGGAGCCGATTATTGGGACCAATCAATTCGAGAGGCCATATGATGTCTTTTTTCTCGTGTTGAACAGGGAAAAGTGAACATGTCCAACTTGAATGAAATACCTATTAACGATGACTGTGTTGAAGTTTACAATCTTTTCCCGTGATATTTTTTAGTCAATAATGACACTCAACATGTTCGTTGTCTCTTGCTGACAATCTTAACGGAAAAGTAAACGCAAAAGTAAACGCAAACGGCGAGTTGAAGCAGAATCGTTTGAGTAGGTTGGCAAGTCGCGTCGCCGTCGTGCCGGGAAAGGTAAACGAGGAGGAGAAAGAAGAAGTGGGGCTAAAGTAGAAGAAGACAGACAGTGGTATATCCGGTACTTGAGAGCTGGAGGTGTTGCGTGCGAGTTAACGAGCTTACGACGATGAGCGGGCGCGATTTTCTTTCCTATCAACCTCCATCTACTTCTCACCACCCCAGCCCAACTCGACTCGATGCGATGTGGATGCACCAGCATGACCAACACCAACACCAACCAGCACTAGCCACTAGCACCATAACGTCCAGCCACACCACAGCACAGCTTGTCCTACAGTCCACCTCTTTACTACAGTCCTATATAGACTGATTTTTAATCTTCTCTTTACAAAGCTTCTACTACGAGCTACTCTGGAATTCCAACAATAATCATCACTGTCAAGTCTCATCCAATTTTCCTTCAATCTGCTTCTTTCATAGCAATTCTCTCATAAAATCTTTAATCTAAGATTCACCGATAGATTAAGTCGACAGTTTAACATTGATCCTAAAACATTTTAACGTATAAATTTTAATGAAAGAAATTTAATTTCTTAATTCAAAATGAAAGTCCTCAAATATCAACCGAAGTAAATCAATTCCTATATAAGCTCCTATTCCATCCTGGGAACGTTGATTTATATTTTTTGTGAAAAAATTCAAATATCTTTGCTGAGTTTTTCTAGAATCAAACTTACTTTATAGATATGTACTATGTTTCTTACCACAATGTTGAAAGCCGAGAACGGTTAAGTACAGTCATAACAGAAACTTACCTGAAACAAATAAGAGAATTGACTGTTAGATATATCAAGTAGGTGCATGCAGAAATTGTCATATAATATTTACTAATAATATATAACACATATGCATATAACACACTTAATAGAAATATTGTTCATTAGTGCGAAATCACTGCGGACAATTTTTGGGGGAAGCTACAGTTAAAATTAAAATAGAAATAGAGTATATTAAAAATTAATTAATTAAACGTAGTTGAAACTACATTTGTTTAAAAACTAGTCTTCTTAGTACATATGTAGATAAATTTCTGGTCGGTTATATCTTCTTTTACAGTTATAAAGTAATCTTCTTTGGCAAAAGATTTTTCACTAAAAAGTGGGCGTTTATGTGATCTTAATGAAATTCTGGTATGAACAACAGGCTGGAATCGTACATGAATATTAATTCAAACACGATTATAATCAAGCATGAGTTTGTACTGACAAGAAGATATTCTATTTATATATATGCCTGGTCTCCAGGTCGTGCTCGACGCTCCGTATTTAATCAATCATACCTCGGATTTGTGAGAAATAAGTTTAAAGAAACGACCTGACAGCTCAAAGGCGTTATAAATTTTTTAAAAAAGACTTTTCAAACAAAAGCTTACAAGCTTGTACAAGAGAAGAATGTTACCTAAAACGAATTCTGGTTGCTCAAAATCTCACATTATACATTATGCAGTACTCACGCACTGCAATTATTTCTTAATATTTTCGAAATATAATCGAAAATCTCAAAAAATTGTTTGGGTGTTATCTTAATGCAAAGTTGTTAAAGTAAGAAGAGAAATATAAATTAGTGGAAAATGAGTCAACATTATATTACAATTTTTATTAGAATACAGACTTCGAGATTATATGCGTAAATTTCTACCTATTAAAATTTTCTGCAGTTAAGTATGAAACAAGTTTACTTTAAACAATTTAAATTGTCAGCGAATGTAGAAAGTTGCATTCTGATCGACACTTATACATATAAACGTATAGGATATCCTACTTGATCAAAATCTGATCGATCGGCTGACAAAAATCGGCCATGTGTACAAAAGAGATTCCACGTCCAGCCAGCTACGTTTCGACATTGATATCTGAGATCTTAATCAGACTTACATATGTGAGAGTTCATTGACTTATGTGTGGTAGCCTTAATTGTTCGGACATGTACCGCGTGGTTGCTTAACTGCACAAAATACACACTGCATGCACACAGTGCATACACAAGTCGAGGATCATTCCTCCATTTTTGGAAGTGTTGAACAGGATCTTATTTGATATCATACGTCACAGTCTCAAAATCTCTTATTTTGCATCACTTTGCCTCGCAGATACAATCGTTAAAGAAGCACAACATTATTTAAAGAAGCTTTTCAAATCTCGATCAGACCACTCTTTCCTCGATTAAAATTAAACTTTTTCACTGCAATTTTAATTCTGATTTCTTAAACTTCCAAATTTCACGTACGTTCTACCTTTTATATATTGTGCATTTCCAGAATTTAGTATTTGCTTTGAAAATAGATTTAAGTGATAAGAAAGAAGTGGTATTAAAAAAACGAAGAGGTTAAGAAAGGCGTTGAAAGGCGTTGAAAGGAAAACATAATACTTAAAAGTGAGGGGCAAACAGTGTATGTATACTCTTTGTGCAGTGGGACCTCTCTTCTAAAATAAGTTAAGAGTAGACACGTACTTTCCGTGTTTGCACAATAATCAAGGAGCAGCAGTCTTTAGCATCCCATTTCCCACATTTCATTTGCACTTGCTACTTGCTACTTGAACTTGAGGTTTCTTCAAGTTTTCTCAAGTTGAGTTAATACAGATTATATGTATATATGATATGCGTATTTACATATACGTATTTAAATTAAATTAAACTAAATCCTTAATAAAAGTATATCTATATATAAACGTATAGCAATTGCTGATGAGTAATAGTATCAAATCCAAATAAAATACTGCAAGACACGAAATGCAATAAAACAATAAATTCAAATTTGACATCAATCGTACGGAAAACCGCAGGTATCCTTGTCTTTTTGTATTTTGAGTTCTCTGTTATAGAGAGAGTACATTATTTATCAGTAATGGCAGTAAGGGAATTGAAAAGAAAGGGTTTTGCTCAAATTGTAGAAACGAGCAATCTAAACTCTGTGCACCTTATTCGCATATTCATGACCAACCGCAACACCATCACATTATACAGTACTGACTTCGTCGCTGCTTTGCTGCTTCGTTGGATGGCGCCTTTTGTTGCTCCAGGTTATCATAACCAACCATGGAGTAATAAGATAACGTGCGCTTTTATACGTTTCTCTGCTGAATCGTATGCGATATGTATCGCTGCTGCTTATGAGTAATCGCGAGTGCCGAGTGTTCGCTTTACGAATGGGGCTTCTTTCGCTTGTGAATGTAACGATACATCATCATGCTAATTACTCAAGTACTATAGGAATGTCAACGATTCCGTGTGCGAATTTTCTACACAGGAATTACATTCTGATGTTTGTTCGAATTTAATATTTTTTTCTCTTTTATTTTATGTTTTCTTGTATTAGAATAAAGAATATGAAAGATTCAATCATCAGGTGAGACATGTTTAAAGCCAAGGCTCAAGTTGATTTTGATTTTGATTTTCAGTAATGTCTTTAAGATTTATATTACATATTGTAGATCTATTGTCAAAACTTTTGACTCCAACCAGACAGTTATTTCAATAAATTTGTGTTGCAGAAAGGTAGAATAATGTCTTTCACACGATACATTTTATAATGATGCACAACGAGTTTTCTCGTCAGTGGGAAAATGCAATTCCGCGGGATTTAATTATTAAGGTTTGAATCAGACAATAGGACTGTCAACGTCTCCGGTTTTACCAACAGCAAGTTTCGAAACGCACCCACAGCATTGTGTGAGTTACGTGACTGCTGAGATAGGATGAGACAATTAACAAGAAATGTGTGAGCAGGTATTTCTATTGAATCAAATAAATGAGCTTATTAGTTCAACTAACCATATGCGACAACTGATAAAAATTTATGTTTTAGTCCTTTATTATAATCATCTTAAAATAGTCAACGTTGAATGAATTAAATATCTGAAGGTGCGTTCTGAAGATTTGAGCTTTTTAGCTTGCAAGAGCTTATTTTCTATTGTTGGTATTTGAGAAACATTCAAGAAACTTCCCACACTTTGGAACTTTCCAAACCTAAATTATCCACCACTCACTTTCACTGCCCATTGTTACGGAAAAACATTTTTAGATTTGACAAAGGTGCAGAAACAGGTGATTAGTCAATTCTTCTAGATTCGCGAGTCACGAAGTACTTTCTAATACAATTGCCCAATTATCTACCTGTGTCATCTTTAGACTTCAGTCACGCCGAGCTTGACATCTTGAAACTATTTAAAACAATATGTTTGGAAAGAATTAATCCCAAGGGCTCCTTTTTAAAAATATTTTTGCCATTAATGACAATTCTGTTACATGTATGATTCACTTTTTAGCTAGTTGTTATAGCTAGCTACTAGAAGACATTATTAGAAAGCAAAGGAATTATCTTGAAGGATATCGTTGGAAAAATTTTATCGTTGGAAGATTATTTTTTAGCGATGAATTTCTTATTTTAGTTTTTGTTCCTTATAGAATGTTGAGAGTGAGAAAAAGATTTAATGATTTAGTTAGTAACAAACTGAAAGAAAAGCTGAAAGAAACAAAGCTGAAAGAAACGAGAAATACGTAAAGGGGAGAAAGAGATATGCTCAAAGCCCTAAACTCACAATTCACTTGAGATCTCATAGAACGAACGGCTCTGACTCCTCATAAATTACAGTATTGGCTAGCAAGTAAATCTAATGAATTTCTATATTGCGCTAATAGAAGAAACACGGCAAGATGGTAATTATGATTTGCATGGAGAGCTCTATAGTTGGCACGAGTTCAATCGGTCGTTGGTGACGTGTTAGACCTGCTTATAGATCTGCAAGCAAAACTTCTTTATAATCAATGGGAAACGTCTATTATATTTCGAAATCCCGCAATAAATGCTTCTTGGCATCACAAAAAAATTACTTTGAAAGTAAATTACAAATATTGTATGTACAAAATATAATATTTAGTATATAAAATTACTTTTGCTTATATTAGATATCAAAGTTTTCCAGGTAAATTGCCTTGCAATTTAGCTGGACTTTTCATTGCGACAGTACGAAAAATTTCCTCTATACAATTAAACTTTTTTTTACTGCCTTAGTAATAACTCTAAGCCTACATTAGGTATAAGATGTTTACTGGCAAAGAAACCAATATTTTTAGTTTTATTCGGTATAAAATGTCTAAAAAGCCTGTGAATACTTTAATAAACGGACAATTGCACCTTAATGTGTGAAAGAACTTTTCCTGCAATAATTGTAGCAAACTTTATGTATTCAATATGACAATAAGTCTTAGATTATTATTAGTCTCATCTGAAGAGATAAAACTAAAATAAGATAGCTTATTAATTGAAGCAAATGCATGAGTTTTGGAGACGTGTTTCTCATGGGAATATAGAATCGAAGCAATTTGTTTGTATATGATTATATAATAAACACGTAACTTTATTGTTTGTTCTGAGACTAGAATTTGGCTCTCAGACGTATGGCAATAACGAGCTCTGCCGAAAGGGCAATAAGGCGATGCGCTCTGCGAAGATTCTTGTATAAAAGCTTTCATAAATTACTATTACGATTGCAATAAAATGCCCTTACGTTCTGTGCAATGATTGTAAGGAAGATGGTACATTTCATTCATCAGTTTAAGGTACCGATGATTCAAGAATAATATGTATATACGTCAAAGAAGAAACTCAGCACAGCTTATAAAACCAGCAAGGATCATGTACACTGTACCTACAGTGTACAGTGTACACTGTGTGTATAAACCCTTAATTCGTGTGCGGTCACTGGAAGAATGTAATGCTTGCACTGTAGTATGTACTCTCGAGTCTCGAACCCAAGAAGCTATACCGCGTGAAATCGAGTGGAAAGACAATATGAGTTTATTTGAGGTGGGGGTATTTAATGGACGGGCATAACGGTTGGCGGCGGACAAGAGCAAAGTGCGATTCGTGGTATTTGATATCGGGATAATCATTCGAGTTGTACCCTCTTACCCGCGACTTTCTCTTTCGCAAGATTTGCAGACTGCACAGAGAGCAATGCGCTCCGTAGGACAATCACCTAAAATCCTTTATGCTCCACGATATTCGTGAGCAAGCACCAGTATTGTGTACAATATGTATATTATAATCGCGCAAACGGTCCAAAGTCAAGTAACATTTCTAACTGATAAATCTGCTAAGCGGTATAACGTGAATTTCAGATAAAAGAATCGGTTGCCTCGTGTCACTCGATAACTCAGTTCCTTAAAAGTCATTCAATATTTATTATATAATAGATTATGTTTATATTTAATGTGTAAGTCTTGAAAAATTTCTAGTATAATTTTCTTACATTGATCCTCTTTTACGTATACTTAATATCCTTATTCCATGAAAACAAAGGAACGTAAAATTAAAACATCCTGTCTCTGAGAATGTTATTCTGCAAAGCACAATGATGAACGTGAGTTATGAGAATAGAAAAAAGTGTAACTCGGAAAAGGGAAAATTAGTTATTCATATCACAGAAGTTGTATCTCGATGTTTACTTTCCCTTTTACAGTCGCATCAGTCCGCAGATTGAATAACCTCGAGTGCACTAGTAGTAATCACAGTTTCATGTCAGGGAAAAATGTCGTATGTGGTCAGACAAGTCGGTAACTCTTTTTACTCTTTATATACGCTACAAGTGAAGCCTTTTTTCATGAGTTCGTCACAGAACGCCAAAGGGTAGACCTATAGATCAACTGCGACGAAACGAGACTTGGATTGAAAATGATCTGCATTCTTTTATTTCATGTTCTTCCTTCATACTTATAAGTATCAAGCACTTTTCTTTCGTACTGCTGATGAAAATATATGTACATATAATAAGACGTACGTAGGCCGCGTGCAGAACATACAATATAAAGGAAAGCACTTTTTAAAGTGAGAATTGTTTGAAAAATCTTTTCTAATAAAGATGCGAAACATTCTGGGACCGATCTAGTATTATCAGTAACATTCTAATAGAATTGAGTTTTCGACGAGAGTGCGACAAAAGTTACTGCCTCATTAAAAATACTGTACGCCATGTTAAATCGGATTCTCCTGATTGTACCATACATCGAACGTATCGTCACGACGTTGCCTACACGAGAAAATGCTATTCCGTCCACTTCGAGAACAGGTTTACGAGGCGTTACTCGTGTTCCGTTACGATCGGAGGAGGTTGTCCAAACTGGATGCACTTGAAACGATCCTTGGATCGCTCTTATCCTTCGTTCGTGCCAGAGTCTTCCTTAAACCCTCTTAAATCTCCTTCCCAACCTCTTTCTCATCTCTTTTCATACAGCATTGCTTATTACTTTCGATCGTTGCAGATTAATTTAACTCTGATTAACTTGGAACTAACAGAGAATAAAAGGTAACCCGAAAAGAAGATTAGAAGAAGTAGAAGAAGAAGAAGAAGAAGGAGAAGAAGAAAACGCAGAAGAAAAAAGGAATGATAAAAGAAAAGCGGAAAAGATAAAGAGAGAAGAAAAGAGAACGAGAGTGTCGAAGAATAAAGACCATGTTTTTTCGAGACCAACCAAGCATAAGCTTCGTTCGGACAATGACTGGCGGTGCGTCAGTCTCAGATCGGATGTCGCTTGTATTTCGCTTGACATAGAGGAATAAAAATGAACAGAAATGGTAGAGTGATGAGGTTAATTTCGAAAACTGCATGCGGCCGACGCCTTCAACTTCCTTTGTTGAAAACGAGTCTGACTGGTATAACCTTGTTTTCGCACAATGTTTGAGATAGGGGTGTTTTAGAGATGAAACGCACGCACCCACGGTAAGAACCAACAACTGAACCGGATAAAATGGTAATGACAATAACATATCGTCGGTGTTAACAGTTAAAAGGTGGACTATCATCACTATCATCGAACAAAGCCAATGTCCGCCCGTTTCCGGTACGTTCCAACCCATTGAAACAGATCCCACCGTGAATCCGTTCCAATCGATCGAAAATAGCCAATCATGGCCTTGATGTCTCGACTTATTAACTCTCGCTTAAAACAATTTTATTAAGTCTAGAACATAATTTCATATTGTACGTGTAATCACCGTAAATGTAATTGAATATCCAATCTTGCATCTAATTCAAACAGGTGTATCATCTAGCTTAATAAGTTGTATACTGTTCAATGCGGTCCAGTCATCTTATGATTTGAAAAAAAAAGACAAAAATTATAACACAAACGAAAGAATATTATACAAATTATTTAGGTTGTCAATCATTTTAAGTACCCTCATTATTGTAATTATATGAATATTACCGCGGCTAATTTAAGGTTAATTTATCTGAAGTAGATATTTAACCTAAACGACTGTTAACTGAGGTTACGTTTAGTATTTCAGTAAACGAGAGTGTGTAGAAAAAAGGCAAATTTATTGATATTTCAAGGTAGTTACTATATACTTAGAAAGGAACTTGTCTATATTTCACGTGCGACTAACTATATCTCAGGTCTTTACTGCAGACACAGACTTCAGATGTTGGAGATTATATTTTTTTAATTTTATTATTCATCTGAAAACAAGTAATCTGGTGCACATCAAAAAACTGATTTTCAATGAAGCAAAAGTTAAGATTCAGTGGTTTGTGGGCGGTAGGAATTTCTTGACGAGGCATTCATCATCTACTTACAATTCTTAAAACTACTGGAAGCTCATATAAGATACACTTTTACCAAGATTTAGGGCTTGTGAAGTACAAAGTTTACAGACATTTCCATTACTCAATTTACGTCTTACTATTT
Organism: Synergus gifuensis; assembly: GCA_904066015.1. NCBI lineage: Eukaryota > Metazoa > Arthropoda > Insecta > Hymenoptera > Cynipidae > Synergus > Synergus gifuensis. The sequence continues at coordinate 2,305,621 of CAJFCO010000081.1, forward strand.
TATAAATTGACAGAGTCCTTGGAGCAAGGGGAAACCGTAAACAAAATTGCAAAGAGTTTATATAATAAAAGAAGTGAAAAAAGTGTAAGCAAATCTATAATATCCTATAAAAATATTTATAAGAATTTTACAATCTAGAGAACCAGAGTTTGTACACTTGCTAAAAACTCATTCCTCCATCATCAGCTCTCTAGCATCGTCTAGTCTGTGATAACAAACAGTTTGCAATCTAGTTTCACATTCCCTCAATATTCCCTCATTCCGTCTACGCCGACTAAATAACTTACGCAAATACACCCTGAAATTCAACCAGTAAATATTTATACCTAACCAATTCCTCGGCGACACGACGCCACCCAATTAAAATCTCGACTGAATTAAGCATGTTATTATATATGTATACCTAACAAGCTGCCGTTTAAACAAAAAGTTTAATGTCTATTTACCAAACAAACTATATAACCCAGGACAGTTTGTACAATTTTTCTAGTGAAAAATTCTCTCGTAACGCTTCACTTAAGAGGGATACAGGACAGGGGAGATTAATAAATCACAGTGTAGTTGAGCGGAGTACGTAAAACGTCCTGGAAAAAGGTAATAAAGCTGAATATCGCTCAGTCGCGCCAGTCACAGAGGGTAAACATGGTGGGAAGAGCGGTTATTACCAAGCACATTTAACCAGCTGAGTGAGCGAGATACACGATTACAGAAGAGATGATTGTCGAAGAAGCTTGCCAACCTTTTGTGAGTGTGCATTTCTGTTTGAATTTCTCTCTTTCTCTCTCTCTGTGTATATTTATATGTGTGTATGTGTAAAAGAATTGAGAAAGATAACTGCAAGGGGTAAGGGACGATGATGAAGATGAGAAAGAAGAAGAAAAAAGAAGAAGAAAGAGGAGAGAGAGAAAAGATTCGCTTCAACTTCGATGCAGAGGTTCCCAGAAGCTACTGGTGCTACAGGAATCGCGTGGAGCTGGATTATACTGCCAAAGGGTATATTTATCGGGCGAGAATGTACGCAGAAGCGCGTACATTGCTACAAAGGGACCGCTCTTTGAATCTAACCTTGACGTATAACTTTGCGAGTGGACTCTTCTGAGATTCAGGTGGATTCAGCTGTGGATTCAACCCCGTCGTCTGGTATGGCCAGCAAGTATAACGCGTGCGCTGCACTTATTCTCATTCACCTTCTTTCTTATATGTCATCCTCATTTCACTCGATCCTATTGGAATTCACTTTTCACCGTTTCGTCAGTAAATCCTCTTTCCAGAACCATTGCTGGTGAGATACACACACTAAGAGTGCACGATACGAAAGCGAGAGTACGTGAGAAAGACACGCGACAGAATTTCGCCCTGAGTAAACTTGTTCAAGTATGTACTTTATATTACGGACTTAAACTTTAGAATATGTAGACTTGTTGAGTTAACTTTGCTACTCTCAACTTTTGTATATGTAGAAATGTCGCTGTGACACCTCCCACATGGAAATATTCTACGGAAAGTGTTCTATGAAAATTCCACTAGAAATTTCATGTGAAAATTTAACTAAAATTTCCATATGCAAATAAACTCTCTTGAACTTTCAACGCCAAATTCTCGAACCAGATGTGCGAACATCTTCCTCGAAGAGAAGAATAGAAGCACTTTATAGAAGCACTTCCCACTATAGAACACTATAAAACACTTCCCATAGAATCTTTCAAAGTAGGCCGCTGCAGTGAACTATTATGGTGTCAGTAATATAATTACATATGTATATATCTTGATTTCTTGATTCTTGGAGCAATAATAAAGATCCTCTCGTACAACAGTACGCAAGGATGTACGGTAAATCAAAATGAGTAATGTTCAATATTAAAACGACCTTTCAACAAGCATAATATACACCCTATAACAATCGAATTAATAGTACTGTTCGCTTCATTTGAATGCAAGAACCCACTTGAAATGAAATAATTAAATTTTCATTAAAACTCGCAGTATCGTGTAAGGTATTTGTCTCCTTTCCTCTTCCACTTAGAATACATAAATTATCACAAGCAAGATCAGAGAGAACGCCACATGAAGATGTCTGAGAGCACATCAGCATCAATCTAAAATCCGCGATTGATGCGAGCAGATATCCAACTTTATCATGTTCCTACAAAACTGTTTACTTCATTATTTTCTACTTCTCGATGTAAGTCTTAAAGAAACACCTTGTCAGAGCTTATGATAAATTTCTCCCCTTTCTCCTTTGAGAATTGTAAGATGAAAAGATATAGAATGGCAGAAGGAGAAGGTCATATTATGAAGGAAATGAAAAGAGTATCAAAGAACAAGACGTTAGTCTCTCATCCTTTCTTTCACATTTCTCCCTTCTTTCGCATCTTTAAGCCGAATTTGATTAATGTTTGATATTAAAGTCAAGTGCTTAGCTTAAAATTGGAAGAGCATCTTCAACTTTGACGATGAGTTTTCAATCTGTGTTCCTTCCATTCCTTTCGCTCTTAGTAATCGGATTTAATAAATAAAGGAATTTATGAAACAAATACTCGAAATTGAAAAGGAGGAACTAGAGGATTTCAAGTAAAAGGAGGGATTTGCTAACTTTATAATTAAGATATTAAGTTGGATTCTTTTACGAGCGATTCGGGTACCTGACTAATTTTATATTCAGCCTGTGCAAATCGATTTACTTTAATATATTCCAAGTATTCGTCCTCGGTTATCATCGAATTCTTCAATATAATGAAAAATCTCATAATCTCATTAATCACCATTTTTAAATATATTCTTGACTGATGAAAATAATATAAAAATCTTTCTATACATTTTTGTACTGAAAATTCACACTGGAATATAATAGTGTGTTCAATTAATATAATAGCCGAAAAAATTTAGTGAGAAATTTTACATAATAAAAAGGAAGGACAGAGAGAAACGAGATATGTATGTAGAAATAGTATTTTCACAAATAGTGAAGACCTGTAATTAATCTCGACTGAGCATGCAAATTAAGTTAATTCAAACTCTTTGTGGGTGGTGATGATATATATGTTCTTCTTTAGTATGTACCTACATACTTCATAAAAGCAGAGATTTTTTTTTTTTCATTTTTATAATCTTAAGATCTGTCCATGACTATAGGTAGTTGAGTATAAAAACTGTACCAAGACCTAAAATTTATTCCTCAATAAAGTTCGAATTTAATATAGATAACTGATACACTACGACGCAAAACTTAAAAGTTCGTACCCTTCCTATTCATTTAATTTAACGAGCACGTGAGGCAAAGTTCGTGGCAAACAATATCGATAAGAGACTTGGAAGCTTAATATTCTTCGTCGAGTCTCTCGTTTCAGGGGCTTGTGAGGAATCCTAATTTACAAAATAAACGACGGTGTAACGTTGCGTACGGTGTACACTATAGATTCCCGTGTGTGCCTCCCACACCAGGTGACTTAATGCCAGGTAATGTGCTCTCCAGTTACATCCCCAGCAATCTGCTGGCTCGATGGACGATTGGTTGGCTGGATGTTCGGTTGTTCGACCGAAAGCCCAACCGTCCAACCATCGAAAATATCGACTCGTCCGTTTTGCTTACAGAAACAAGAATTAAGACACTAAAGTTGTAAATAAAAAAGTTTTTTTTGAGTTTGCAATTCAATCTCCTCTTAAAATTTTATCACGTTTTATTTAATTTTTCACACTTGAAAACAATACGATTTATAATACATAGCCAGTATTTCGAGTATATTCTCAAAAATGTTTAAACTATAGAAGCCAAAAACGAAATGAAAGAGACTAGAGGTGGAATAAGGCAAAAATTGAAGAATAAGAGATGAGAAAAGCAGGGTTGCTCTCGAGTATCTCATTCCTTGTCCTTAGTTACAACCTACGCGACATGACGAGCGACGAGCGAAGAAACGAGACTCTTTCTGAGAAGCCCTTTTTTCGCGTTGAACTGCGAATAATCACTCTCGACTGTAACCAGTGATGTAAAGTACCTCAGATAAAAGTATATACCTTTTTTGCGCGAGGTAGGTACTTTCTGTAATTACACCTGTACTTGTTGCCGTATGCTGCTAAATTACTGCATTTCCGTTCGGCACTAAATCCGGGATTTATCAATCCTTTCATCCAACCTGTCCATAGACTGCCTTGAGCGTAATTTATTTGCATTTACAATTGACGATGCTAAGGGAGGGTGGTGGTGGTTTTGCCGCCTAAGAACTGCAAGACCTATACAGACGAGACTGCAGGAAAGGACGGACAGGAAAGAAATACATACTCGAAGAATGGAAAACCTTTCCGTTTCAATGGATTTTTTATCAGCTGACCTTTTGTCTACTTTAATTCTTGTGACTACAATTTTCTGGGCTCTGTGGTCAGTTTCGGCGAAACCTTTTTATGCAGATATCTTTATGACAAAAATCTGGTTAGGCTAAAAAGCTTGACTGATGTTATTCAATGAAAGAATGATTTATGTAGTTGCGATAAATAGGAGGAAAATAGCGAGACTCTATTCAACTCATATTCTTGATTCTTTGAATATACGTATATCTGCATTTATGTGCAATTAACTTTACACACGAAAGAAAAATAATACAAAGACCTATACAAAATAAATAACAATAAATAAAAACAAATTTAAAAAAAAGAAAAACGATCCGAGTGTCAACTCAGTTTTCCAAAATCTCTTGCATAAAAAATATATCACATATATAATTATTTACGATCCCCTTAAATTCGATACTTTAAATAAATTTAAATGGTTTCTGAAATTGTTTTACGTAAGAGTACGTATAAACGAAACGAAATATATTGTCGTGACACACTTTGTCGCGAAATGCCTTTTTGATTTCTTTTAAATCGTGTACCAAATCTTTGAAATGACCTATAAAAGTATTTATGAGCCCCTTGAAAGTGGAGTTTTATGATAAAATTCTTTGAACTGATACATGTTACATGTTTCCCATATCCAATCTCCATGTAAATGCTATTTTTTAAAAGAATAAATTACCTCAATTAATTTCGAAGATATACATTGTAAAATATTTCAGAGAAAATAAGTATTTCTATCGAGTTGAAGAAATGAAATAATTGAGCAGTGGTCGCATTAAACCTTAGTTGTTGAGGTCAATATAATAACTTTTAACATAAATGTCACTTTTTTCTCTTGCAATCTAAATTAAAATGTAATCGAAATGTCAAAACAATTTGAGTAGTCTCATTTGCATTGAAATGACTTTTCTGCTTATCTGCTGATCCTACTTCTGAATAAATGCCCAACTTTAGTTTTAATTAAACGTTTGAAAGTGTAAGTAGCGTTGAAAATTGCAGAAATCGCTCAAGTCGGTGAAATGGCAGCAGCCTGTGTAAATGTGTAGTGCAGGATGAATAAGGATTGTTAAAAAGTGAGTGAGCAGTGGGCATTGTAACCGATATTCCTTCCTGCTATTGTATGAGGATTTTCCAAGTTTCCCATGCAGCCGATAAATTCCGGAATGCGTCCAATTGGAAACTATAAAGTAGTTGGTATAAACGGGCTGCTGCCCCCGGATGGAAATTTAGTCGGTCGTTGTTGTTCGCGAAGCGGTTTGCCAGTCTTTTCAGGAGAGGACGAAAACAACATAGGCATGAGGCACCACCTCTTTGGTACACATTTTATGTCTATGAGAGAGAACGAGATGCAAGGTGAGGGCGCGAAGGGGCCGACGGTAATTTACGAGGTATCGAAGACCTTGTACACTCCCACCCGCCAACGAGGCAGCCTCGCCCCGCGGAATCTACTCTTCTTCTTTGCTTTGCTTTAACAATATGTATACCTTTCCTATACCTTTGCCTCCTTACTTCTTACTCCTCACTCCTACTACCTTCTTGTGCCTCTCTCCCTTTCTGGCTCGTACATATTCTCAGTACGTACTCGTACGTACTTACATACCTAAAGTCAATCGCTGAGAGTGGCAGAGGCATGCACGTACAAGCTAGGGGTCCTCCTGCACTCTCGCCTACTCTCGCCGCGCTGCACTGGGCACCAATGTTTGCCAAGATCCGTGCAGTCGATCGAGTACCGTTTTATACACAGCCCGGACGTTAAAATGCCCATTAACGATTTCGCAGGAATTATAAATTATAGGGGAGACCGCGAGCCTCTTTTTACTGGGCGCTACGTAACGCTCAGCCAATTTAAGGTCAAACCGCAATGTTATCAGTTTCGTATTCATTTTACATACATATGTATCTAATATACTAACAAGGGGGAATTTTCGGCCCTTTAAAGAAAGTTCCTGTCACAATTTATTGATTTTAGTGTTCCAAAATTACCATGGTTGAAAGGTATTATTTATTCAAAACATCCACATGGAGAAAATGTGTCCAGTAGCCGTTACAATAAATATTGTAAATCGCGGATTTAGTGGCTGCTATGATCACCTGTAATATTTATTTCTAGAATCTCTACAATTTGAATAATTGTAACGATTACCGAAATCCGAGTAGACACACATCGACTTCGATAATCGTTACAATCCAGGTTTTAGATGTCTAGAAATAAATACATATTACAGGTGACTGAAAAGCCACTACATCCGCGATTTCAAATATTTATTGTAACACATTTTCTCCGTTCACTAATAACTCTGCTCATTAACATCTAATTGGAGAGCTTTTTTGTTATAATGTTACTTTTCACAAATTCAGATCGTCAATAATTTGAGATTCAACGAAATTCAATAATGACAAGGTTTTACAAAATTCTGATGCAAGATATATGTAGATCAAATGCAGTAATAACTGATTCAGGTGTAATATTTCTCTAGAATACGATTAAGATTCGAATGTGATGCCCTTGGTAAACGTCGAAAATAAATTATTCTTTCAGAACGAGTCTAACCCGCCAAAAAAGCTACGAGTAAATAGGCAAAAAAGAAGAAATAGAAATATCTTTATGCTATTAGTATACTAGGAATTGCCAACAATGAACGGAGGTAACAAAGTGAGATACTTTGTTATCTGAAAGTATCTCGAAAATTTCTTCTCATGGAGTCATTACCTGCTCTGATATTAATTATACTTTAACTCATTGTTTCTAGTGTGTTTGATGTTCTACTAGGCATGGATAATAGACGTAACAATATGTTGTTTTTTTTAAATTCAGATAAGAGATGTGAATATTTAGAAAAGCCTACATCAAAATTAATATGTTAATATGGATATAATAATTCTTTTGTGAAGGAAGTCGCGACTTAAGATATACCTTTATCATATCGCTTTTTTCATGATCATGTATTTTTTACATAAATTAAAAACTCTGATATAATTACACAGATACATCTCCGCTTTAGTCAAGTATGAGATATGTAAGCAATTACCTAATAATGAATTGGTTGAAATAATGTGGATTTTATTTTATTTCCTGGATGTGAGATTGTAATAAGATATACATATTACCGCGGCTATTGTTACTTGTAGTACAATATCTCATTAGTCGTGAAAGCTCTCAGACCGTGGATGTTTATTTGGATTTTAGTCGAGCCATGAAAAATTACCTAAATTACTTATTAAGCAAATTTACAATGTATAAATTTGGATCTAGATTTGGAAGAAGATCCAATTTAACTCGATCAAACAGTGTCACTTTTAGCAAACCAGAAATTGTGAAATACATAGTTTCCATTGCTGAAAAATTAGTCAGCAATAACTTTAAATCTGAGAATTGTCATCTTAGAAAGTCAATCACGATTTCTTGCAATTGTCGAAATGTTCCAATATTATTTGCTAGCTAACTTATAGTTAAATTTACTCTCGAAAAAATGACTTCCACCTACGACGAATATATTGCTTTAATAATTATAAAAATGTACTAATAAGTGAAATTTCAAATGGCTAACATATATAATGTATAGTCGGTACAGCCTTCCACCTTTACTTTCTCTTTTTGTCACTCTTGTTCTTTCTTGCTAAAAGGTAGCTAAGAAGAAGAAGAAGAGAAAAGGGGATATAGGAAGGCGGAGAGGAATGAAAGAAAAGAAAGTCAAAAACAAAATAAGGTACTAACAGCTTGAGAATGAAGAAGAGTAGGAGGAAGCAAGAGTCGGCTGGGCCACGATTAGCATTCTATAAAAGAATGTGCTGGCCGTGTCACGTCAGACGGTGATCGGTGTGAAGCCGCCTCGAACTCATCTTGCCTTCGTTCCTTATACCTCCAGCTTAACTGTGCTCCGCCTTCCTTGCCTTAACTTCTGTACCTCGAACGCATCTTACTCCTTGTCATCGTTGACTGTGTCGACGACGTCTCGTCCAATATTATTGAAATTAGGCACGAGATAAGTCGATGACTTTAGGAAGGGATGAAACAATCGAGCAACGTCCACAAGTTAAACGAACACACGACCAGTCTACGTTTTGACGTTTGCCAATGAGGAAAAAAAACAGCACATTGGATTTACAAGACATGCGGCTCAAACAGATATGTATTTCATTCGCTACCAACATTCATTTTATGCTTGCGAAAACTCATGTTAATAAAATTGCATACTATACAAGAAGTGCAACCACAACATGCAGGATCTCTAAAATCCGAAAGAATATCTCTCATATTTACTGATCGAATATAAGCCAAACGTGTTTTTAATACCTCTCAAAATCTTAAAACATACTTCAAAAAGAATGCAATTTATTTCTAGAGAAATATCAAAACATTAAATAAAAGAAGCTTGTCCTTATTTTAATATAGGAAGAAAGTCGGGCCGTGTTCTAATTGGGATTTGGAACCACACTTGGAATTGCACACATATGTACTTTGAAATGAGAAAATGAGAGTAGAGCAGGCTTTCTTAAGTATTTGATATAAGTATAAATAAATAAATTTAAATATGTATTTCGCCTATATTTAAGAGTGAAGAAAATCTTTAAACATTAATCTGATTAACAGTGCTCAATCTGTCAAATACTTTAAAAAGCCCACCTTGTTGGAATTGCGATAGACAGAAAAGCTAAGTAGTACTGAGGAGAGGTTGTTTCTGCTTGACAGGAAAGCCATCTCTGCTATCTTCTCATCCTCCATTATGTGTCCTCGAGACACTCTGCAAGAGAACACGTTCTCCAGCTTCACAAAAACTGACTATCCACAAATTGAAAGCACCGACTGCTTCTTCCTTTACTTTCCCGTGAGGTAGTTACGCCGCTGCATTCTCACGTAGATTCTTGATTGCAAAACACTTGACTAGTATTGTAGACTACAAAGCGGGACACAAAGAGAATACATATGTTTCGTGACTTTTTCTCCACCCAGAACGCAACGTTCTTAAACCAGAAGAAAAAATATATTCCTACACTTTTCTATCTCGCACAATGAATTATATTCCCGTTTCTAAAAATCCGTAGATCTGTCCTGACAGTTAATTTTAGTACATTCAGTACAAAAACATTCAATATTCAAAAATCTGTAATACATATGTCAAAAGAAAGGAATTTCTATAAATCAAAGAAGCTGCTGTTTTGATTTCCAGGCAAATTTAGGAAGTAACATATGCCCTTAAGCTACTAATTACCTAACGAAAAGTGAATTAGCTAATAAATGAAAAACGTCAATTCTTGATAAAAAAAAATTTCCCAAGGTAACGTATAAAGTGATGTTCATCGATCAATGCAATTTAATTGACAAGATAAAAACAAGTAAGTAAAATATAAAGGTTCCAGATTCGTCAGCTGAGAGTATTCTGTTCACTGTAGGTCTACTCCTTATTCCTTATTCCCTATTTCTTATTTACAGTGCTTTCATCATCCTAACAGAAGTGCCGTCCAACCTTTCAGTCACTCGTTCTCTGCTTCTGAATACATATTAAAATATTCTACTCAAAAGGTTTCTTAAGAAAAAAACTGATCAAATCCAATTTTGCAGTACTAGGAGACACAAGAACCTAGTTTCATGAACAAGGAAAATATGTATAATATAAAAGTTTTTATTATTCAAAATGAGATGCAAAAAATTTCACATCAATGCTTTTCTGTACCTGCATCATTATATAAGAACTCAAGAAAAGGTTAAACAATCATCAAATTAAAATGAGTAGATAAATTTTAAATAACTTTACACAAGAACAAAAACTAATCTCAATTTTGCATTAATTGGTTACTGGCTTCATTAACTTTCAAGAAAAGTTTCAATTGCACAACCTAGGCCATTACAGCGGCAATACGGAAAAGTCACGAGACCTGAATACATTATCTCACTCTAACAAACGATGAGATAACGGTACATCTAAACTAAACACGTGTTACCGATATTAATCACCCAGATTCGACAGCTCTATGGTTTACCAACCACACTAATCGACCAAACATTCCATTAACATAGCACACGCGCTTTTGTCAGGTTCGCATCTATTTTGTGCCAATACCCTGCTATAGATGACGACAGAAAAGCGTAATTAGGAGAAGTACTCTGTGAATATTGAAAACTGATCTGAATATGCTCCATGAAACCAGCAGATAATAACGCTGATGGTTGAAACCACCTTCTATGCTGCTCTATAGGTATATACAACACTGCAACTCTACATTCTGAACGTACCTACACATAAATACATTTCATATAATCTGTATAATGAAGATCTAGAGTCTGAAGATTAATTTCAGTATGATATATACTCTAATTGCATTAAACACCATACACATTAAAACATATTAAACAACTACATATTTGAGAAAAAATATACGACATGTGTGTCCCTAAATTGCAGAACAAGTAAAAATATGCAACATATAATATATAATAGTATTATTTGAAAATTTTTAGTATTTATATTGGCTCAGTCAATTATTTAATATGATTTTAGGAGATTTAAAAACTCAATATCTCAAGGTTTTTATAGAAATTATAATAATCTAACGAAAGGTACTGAATTCATGATTAACTTTAACGTCTGTAATTCTCTATACAGAATTAATTTAAATTTAATAATTACTTTCCCTCAATATATTCCACGTACCTAAATATATGCATATTGTGTATCTCTGAATTGCAACGTATACCTACACAGAATCGTCATTCACTTTCAATTTAAAGGTAAATCTGTCTGGTGTAAAGAATCCAGTTCACCGCCACCGCTCTGAATAGAAGACAAGAAAAGAGTAGGAGAGTATGTATAGAGAGGAAAGCATGTCGTACGTAAAGATCGGTGCACGATTTGGATAATCGCCGCTGCACTTTGCTGTAAGCAGTTACTTTACGCTTTCTCGGATAGTGATCTCCGTCATAACTTAATGTCGTAACCATACTACCGTATAAAGCACACAATCGGATTTCCTGGTTGCCGTCTAAACGGGTCCAAAGAAGTGCTAATGTATGAAAGGGAAAAAGTAAGAGGGAATAGTCTCACAAAATGCTGGAGGGATCAAGCACCTAGCCTAACTATGTACCACACCACCAACAAGTACCTGTGACCGCCCGCAAATATAAGCCTGTAATATAACGAGGACTCGGGTATTTGATCGGCCGCAGGATAGAGTTTCTATCTCTACGGGATCTCTTGGAATCGGTTTTTAATAAGGTTGATAAAGTCAACTGGGAGGAAAGATAGGTGGGACGCAAAGAGGGTGAGGATGTTGGGTATCTGCCTCCAAAGCGGATGTACCGCGGAAATAATTCACGCGTTATCTACGCCATCTTCCCAGGAGTGCAGCATCTTCCTCGGATCTTTAGTAGTGCACCAGCTGCGGGTACGGGTACAACGTCACTACACGGCACGAATTCTGTACGGATTGTACATATGCCGCTTATAGCCGTCACGAACTTCAAGTTTCGCTATTCCACAATTTTTTCCAAATCCACTACCTCGCAATATGGGTATCTTTAATTTTTTAATTGGACGTTTCTAAGTACACCAACATGTAAACTTGGAATTAGGACATACGTAAAACTTTTTAATATTTTATAGAATTTACAATATCGGATTGTATGCAATAAAAAAGACATATATATTTACTTAAGTAATTAATAAAAAATAAATTTCGGATCTAGCGCAAATTTTTAATTGCCCCCTTGTCCTTAACGTTTTATATATTTTACGCCCGTTCAAGTTCGCATATACGGTCAGCAATCTGTGCGATCGCCCAAGGCATCGAGAATCGCTAGGGGGGAAAGTTGCAAATTCTGGGCACGCCATATTTGGAGGCATAAAGTTCCGGTTCTTCGAGTGCTTCGAGCTAAGCGTTGAGCAACAAAAAATCATCAAGTCCCCAATTGTCTGATTGATTCCAATTAATTACTCTAATTTGATTTGTTTTGATTACTCCTTTTAATAAACGAATTATCGCGCGTGTTACTAAACTATCCAAATACAACAAGAATAAAACTAATACTAAAAACAACCTATTATTTTTAATTAATTAAAAAAAAGATTCATTAATTAAAATAAAGTTGTGTCGAAAAATAGCAATATTCGGGAAGAGTTTACGAATCTGGAAAAACCACTAGATTTTTCTCAAGTGTAGTTTCCAGCCGCAAGGCTACGCTTTCGAAGCGCAAAAATTTATTTTTTGCATTAAATGACGGCAAATGAGAGAGAAACCACAGAACAAATTCACTCACCGGTTAGATGACTGCCAGTGAACTCAAAGTCATCGTCCTGGTCCCAGTGCTTCAGACTTAAATTGGAAAGTGATGTGGCGTTGGCGAATTCCAAGTTTGCGAAATGCCAATCTAATATTTGGCGGTCCTTTGATGAGAGATAAACATCACTGTAACAAATTAAAAAATTATACTTATTAATTAGAACCCATCTACAAATAAAGCAAAAAAGAGATGGTACATAGAAAATTCCGATAATGCATTTTCTATCTGAATCTTTATCCTCATCATTAATAATTTAGGAATAATTCGAAAATTTGAATCCAATTATATTGAAAATTATTATTTGATAATTTAAGAATTACCTTGGTGGCGAAGCTTCCAATTCCTGCAGCTTTGCCTCGATTTCTTTCTGTTGCTCCGCGAGCTGATCCCATTCCTAGGATAAAGTAATAAATTGAAATAACTAAAAATTAAGATTAAAATCATGCTGATCATGCACACAGGGATGGCGAGGACTAGACTTTTGGTTTTAACTTTATGAACATAGTAAAATGACGGCTTTCCCCACTCTTAATTTCAGCCCGCAAGGAAATGCCTAGTTTTCTCTACTTTTACAAATTGAAATTAATATGTACTGAAAATAAAAAATTTTTGTACCTTACAAACATTGTGGAGGTCACGCAGTTTTGATCGTAGAACAAACTCCTGCGTGATATCTCTCGCTTGTTTAGTGTCCGACATTTCTTTATACTGTTTATCCAATTCAACCAGGCGTTCCTTAATTGCAATCATCTAAAATGAAAGATGTTGAATTTAGTCGTAATAAAATTTTGATTACACTATTACTGTCAGCTTGAGGTTTTTCAATTCAGACTTGAAAATCAAATAATTACATATACGCAGTATTAAAATGTTAACCAAACAAACTAAAACTATTCCTAATTCCCCATTCGTCGAAAAAGCTGAACAAATAGACAATCCGTAAAATTAATTATATATTTCAATGAAAATATAAAAGAAATACTCTGTGTGCAACGAAGACTACACTTAAAATTGAAAAAAAGAGATTTTTATACAACGCCCTTAAACTTTAAGATTTTAAATTAGGAGTATTGAAGAAATTAAAGAAAATTTAGAAATATTTACCCTATGTTGATTGGAGATAAGTCTACCCTGCAAAGCCAAGTACTGACGGAGATGAGTAACTTGTCTTTGTTTCACGCCTTGTTCCTGCAAGCGTATCACCCATTCTAGAGCTTGTCCCAGTGAAACTGGACGCGTCGGAGCTGGTTGAGTCGGTGCTCCTGCAGCGTTATTTACATAATTAAAATCTAAATGGTGCGAAAGATAAGAGGTTGCTTCTAGCAATCTGTTAAATTCTCTTTCCACCATTTCATCCTTGTCTTTTGGAACCTAAAACAGTGAAAGAGTATAAAAATATAATACAAAAATATTAGATAAATAATTTATAATTTCAACAATGATGGCTGTTCATAAATAATCTCAAAATCAATTACTGTATCTATATTTTCTAAAAGTGAAAATTACTTAAAAAATTATCATGAAATTAGAATTAAACTCTCATTTAAACCAAGCAAGTAACTTAATAAAAAGATGATTAAAGAAAAAATTCACCGTCTGGCCGTCGCTTTCATACAATGGACACTTCTGTCTAATTTTATGCAATTCCATATTAATCTGTTTGCTAAGAGTCGTTACAGGATTACCACCCAGACCAGTTACAACCATTGCTCCCAAATCTGCTATATAGGACGATTTTCGAAAAGTTGCAATTCGTCCACCGACTCGATCCTGTAACAAAATAAGATCATTAATTGTTATAATACATTTTCATTGTCTCCTGTATTGAGGAATTATTAGATTATCTAATATATAATATTTATTACCCTCGCTTCAAGGACGATAACTTCTAATCCGAACTGTTGCATTTGCTGAGCTGCAGCCAAACCTGCGATGCCTGCACCAATTACTATTACTTTTCCCAGCTTTTTAGTCGGTATAGGCTGCAAAAATAAAAAATAAAATGAATAAAATAAACGATAAGAAATGAAATTTAAACGTTCGAAAGAATTAAAAGGTTGAATCATCGTAATCTAATTACCTTAAGTCTTTTAAATACTCCAAAATTAATAAATCCGTGCCTTTCTAAAAAGGCATAAACTCTACGCGCGAGTATTGCATCACTATTATAAGGCGGTTCAATCTGAGGCAAGGCGTTTTCAAAAAGAAGTTGCTGTTTTGGATTTTCAAGCCATATTTGCAACTGAAAAAAACTTTTCATTAGTTTCTTAAACTTTTTAGTTCTATTATTATCCTAAAGATTGTTTTAATATACACGTTACTCACCAATCTATTTCTAATATGCAGGAAAACTTTTTGAGTTTGTGGAGGTCCACTGGATACATCGGGGAAGCAGGCTGCTTCTGTCGATGTTAATTTATCGAAAGGAAGACGACTTTGAAATGCAGCTCCTTCGAGACCATTAAGCAATTCTTTAACTATAATAAACAGAATCTATTAAAAATCCAAGTTGCATATCAATGTTATTGAATATATTATTAAAAACTTATAGTTCAGTAGAAAGGCTTAGATTCATTTAGAAAAAACGAAAATAGTTTAAATTCTAAAAGATTCAAAACATAAGTCTCTGATTTTAAAATTAAATTATTTTACTCTACCATGCGGATCTTCATGATCACTATCTTGATCGTCTTCCTCTTTTGTTTCGCCTTTGGAAGGCATAGATGAAGGAGCAGTTGCGACTGGTTCAGGATCCTTTTTCGGTTCTATGAAACCTTTCTTTTCAGGAGTACCTAAACCTGTCTTAGATTTTTCCGAGGCATCAGAAGCATTTTCTTCTTCCAATTGGTTGTACTTCTCCTCCATCTCCCTATATTCAACCTAAAATAAAGGTAAATTCAAAATTATGTATTTGTTCCACAACTTTGATGAATTTGTTGGCAAATTAAATTTAATATAAAATTATTACAAAAATGTAGGATTTCTTGGTATTTTAAACAAAGTTAAATGTTTGTAATAAAACTATTTACTCAAATAATCCATTTTCAAATTTTATAAATAATAATAAATTAAGATAATTATTATTTTATGAAAACGTTGTATAACAAATTTCAACACATGTATAGGAACTGATATAAAAACACATTGATATTATGTATATATATATATATACATATTTATACATATACATATATGAGGTCAAAACATAACCTCTTTGAATCGTAAACAACTAGGAAGAAAACCTCTAAAACATGCGAATTCATGAATTCATAAATGTTTTAAACGAAAAAGAAATGAATTCCAGAATAATTTCATTAGTACAAAAAGTCAAAGGGAAAAGAAAAACAATAGAAAATTCATAAAAAATATGAGAAGTGTCCTTACTTTAGTTCGTTTTCGACGACTCATTTTGCTTCTGGAACTCGAGTGTTCGAGCACTTGATCACTAGAAAGCAAAGATTTTTAGTAAAAATTTCTTCTCTCTCTTGCACTTTCAACCGTAAAGTCTCAATTTATAAATGTTTAACAAACAACTTTTTATTTTTATTCAAACGTCTAAATTCTAAATTCCCGTGATGTTTTCCGACTGTTTCCGACACCATGCAGACACTAATACTATACTAGAACACAATACACTAATGCATTCTAATTGCTATCACTGACAGTACATATGTATGTGTGTACTGACAGTACTGACAACTTCCCAAAGCAAAATTTGTCAAGAATTAGCAGATTGCGCATGCGCAATTCTACAATGTTGGTAGACCGAAATTTTAAAATATTCGAAATTCAAAAATTCTGAAATCATTTTTAATAATAAGATACCAAGTAAACATTTTTGAGATAATAAATTTCAAAAGTATTTGATAATATTAAGGTAAAATGCATAACAAACTTTGAATTTTTGTTTTTGTGAAGTAATTTGAAAAAGGATTTTAAGGGTTCTAAAACCCTGAAAATAGAAACAGCATTCAGTTCATGGTCAACAAAATGCAAATGCAAAACAACTCGATTTTGGTGAAGTCATGCTGGACACCTGGATCTGAAGGCTAGAAATGGAATTTGTACTCATTTATACCTGGCTGATTGTGATATTTCATGTGTTATAGTGTGTTTTGAATGTCAGTCAAGTTCTCCTCACAGAAATTGTTAGCTCTGCCTTTTTTTGGAATCTGTTCAGATGATGACCACAGGAAAACGGAGACCGATTCATCTGAACTCAGGAAACTCCTCATCGAGTTCCTCCGGGAGTTTTAGGTCTCGAACTCTAAATTTCCGACCTAATTCCACCCAGGAATCGAGAGGAGGAACTCGACCAACATCGGCACCAAGTTCAATTGGCCTGACTTTAGTGACTGCAATTCTTCACGTCTGTAAAAAATCTTTGCTTTTCGACACGAAACTCAAAGCTGGTTTATACCTCGCAGCTCTTTTCATTGGTTCTATAATCACAGACTTTGTGAAAGTGCCCCGTAGTTATTTCTCCAGGTTGGTATCAAAAATTGAAACTGTAGAAAGTGTGAGAAAGATATTTTACCTTTAAAGTTTCATAAATTCCAAAAATTGGTATTTAGTTGGCCACCTTAATATGTGAAAGCAACTTAATTTTAAAAGTGATTAATTAATTTTCTTGAACCATTGCAGGTCAGACAACGCTCTCAATCGCTATTTTATTAAATGGGCTTGGGGATGGTTGCTGACAACAATGATACCTTGGGTGGTACTCACAAGCCATACCATTGGATGTGGTCGAAGAATAATTTTAATAAAGCACGTGCTGCGTCTAGTTTTTGCTACATGTGCTTGGCTCGCGTGGCTTAACTTCTTTCATTACATTGAGACGAACTTTGGCCGGTGTTACAACACGAAGGACCCCCTTCTCCAAGAAAAGACAAAATGCCTGCAGGTCGGGAAATTTTGGAGTGGTCTAGATATATCTGGACACGCTTTCATCATCATTTACTCGAGCTTTATTCTAGCTGAAGAGGGTAAAACTTTGATAGGCTGGGAAAATATAAAAGATCTAGTGGTACAGGAGGAACACATAAGAACTCTTCCAAATGAAAGCAGCACTGGTCTACTTCGAAATTTGTGTGATGAAGACTTGGATTTCTTGAAGAAAGCTCACAGGGTACTCACGCCTTACTTAAGAGGTCTTTTCGTCGCGATGACTTTACAGCATTTATTGTGGGACGTTATGCTAGTCGCGACGATTCTTTACTATCACAATATGGTAGAAAAATTCATCGGAGGAGTTGTAGCAATTCTTACTTGGTATGCGACCTATAATTGGATCTTTAAAATGTCCAGTCTTGGATTTATTGCTCCAGGAGAGGGTCTTTTTAAATACTATGTGGAACCCAAGACGAATGTTGAAAACTCACGACTGAGGAGAAATACCCTGAATAGTTCGAGAACAAGATATGGCCTTTTCGCTATGTTACGCAACACATTTTTCACTTAATTATTTTAGGATATGATGATAATTTAATCAGACTCGAAGTCACTGCGTCAAGAATTTGAAATCTTTGAAACATTTACTTCTTGTAAAGGTAAAATAGAAAATATTTATTTAGTACAAATTAACCTACGCAAGAGTGAGTACAATCGTTAATGAGAGAGTGATTAATTTCAAAGATCTCGGTATTTTTAAGAAGTACTGGGAGACGAATTGAAGCATTTTATTTTATTTTTGGAGACTTAAGAACCTAGACCGCATACAAAATGTAAATTTTTTTAAGAGCCAGAAAAGCATTAAGTCTCAAGAGGCACAATACAATCTTGCCATTATAAATTACAAATCTAATTCATATTTTTTAAAATATTCTCTAATACTTCCTCTGCATTTCAACCCAATTTTTGCTTGTATAAATATAAATATTAAGGAGATTGATTTAAAGGGCAAAGGATAAAGATTTTCATTTATTAATAGAAAAGTTGTGTGTATATTGTTACTATTATGATAGTATCAGTTGTTTTTTAGTTTATAAAATAAAATTAAGCTGATTAATTTATTGCACAACATTGACAGACCTCAGTTCCTATATTAAATGGTGTGATTGTGAGGGATTTGAAAATTTTTTACAATTCCGAACGTTCTTTTACAAATATCTTGGATGTTTTGTAATAAAATTCTGTAAATATTTAAAGAAATGAGTATTTGAATCAAAATATATGACAACTATAATAATTATACTCTTTCAACTTCTTCTTATTGGCATTTATATTTGAACTTTTCTTGGATTGTTGCACTGACATAAAATAAGACTTGAATGTACAATTAATAACATAAAAATGATTTCTGTTGTTTTTCTATAGAATATTTATCTATTAGCAAACATGTATTTTTAATACTATGCCTGTTTTTATAAAAATCGGCAGTACAAGGGTGTATTTATTGAAATAAACTTATTGAAATTTGATATAACTTCTAAGAGTATTTTTTAATTAAAATTTCTCAGGAACCAATTAAGTAATTATTAATATAAATGAGTAATGTAAAATATAATTTAAACTTTAGAAAATTTAAATTCTTCAAGTAATCTAGGTGTATGGACAGAATGATATTATGTATGTTATTGCAGTGAAATAGTTCGATTCTTCTTTTATTACTATTAAAATCTAATTTTATAATTTTAATATTATAATATTATAAAATTAATTTTAAAAGAGTTTTTTTGTAATCATTATGAATTTTACGATGTTTGGACGTACATTCAATAAAAGCTGTCCTCTATTTCAGTTCTTTTGAAAATACCCGCTTCTTC
The DNA here is from genome assembly GCA_904066015.1 of Synergus gifuensis. Lineage (NCBI taxonomy): Eukaryota > Metazoa > Arthropoda > Insecta > Hymenoptera > Cynipidae > Synergus > Synergus gifuensis. The sequence continues at coordinate 2,324,992 of CAJFCO010000081.1, forward strand.
ATAATCGTACAGAATGACCAACTTAAAAAATTCTATTCGAATTCTTTCTTTCGCTTTGAATTATGTAGGTAAATTGAATAGAAAAAAAATCATTGAAAACATTTTTCATACCATTAATACTTCCTTCAATTATTTTTCTTTTCTTTATTCATTAAACCTATTTACTTGACATTATAATACTCATTTCTGATATATATTTACCTGAATTTCTTGGAGAAATTTTTCAACATTGGCAATTCTGAATGGAATCTTCCGAATCTTCAATCTTGAATAATAATACATAAACAGTTTGCAATCAGCTGTTTTATGTTCAAAGTTCAATATAAACAAGTAAAATAAAATATATAAGTGAAAAATTGTTAAGTTTTGAATAAAGCGAATCAACTTGTTTAATTTATCTAAAATGATGCGTGTAGCAGTGGATCAAACGTTAAGAAAATTTTCCGCAAATACACCTGAATTATGTAGACGTTTAGATGGAAAAGTGGCAATTGTGACTGCTTCTACACAAGGGTACATTTCTTAATCATATACAACTATTACTCTAATAGTTTATATAGTTTTAAAAAAAATTATACGCAAATCAAATCCTTGCTTCTTTTTCAGAATTGGTTACTCAATAGCAAAACGCTTAGCACAAGAAGGTGCTAAAGTCATGATTAGTAGCAGAAAAGAAGCCAATGTAAAATCTGCAGTAAAAGAATTACTCAATGAAGGATTACAGGTTTCAGGAGTCGTTTGCCACGTAGGAAATCAAGAAGACAGAAAACGACTTTTAGATGAGGTGTATAAACTACAACTACATAATTTTATGAATCTTAAAACTTTTACATACATTCTTTACATTTACTTTTACATTCTAAATTATCAAAGATAAAACCCGAATTACAATCTTAATATTTTCAGACCAAATCAAAATTCGGAGGTTTGGATATTCTCGTTTCGAATGCAGCAGTAAATCCATCTGTGGGTGCAGTTTTGGATTGCAATGAAGATGTTTGGGATAAAATTTTCGATATCAACGTAAAAAGTACATACCTGCTCATGAAAGAAGCTCGACCTCTTCTTAAACAAGGCAAATTTCCGTCGATCATTATTATTTCTTCGATTGCAGGTTATCAACCATTCAGCGTAAGCCATTATTAATTTTATCTTTATTAAAAATAATTTTCATGCATCGAAATTCATAAAAATATAGTACTAATATTTATAATTCTAATAAAACCTTTCAGATGTTAGGCGTCTACTCAATAAGTAAAACTGCTTTAATTGCATTGTGTAAAGCAACATATGAGGATCTTGCGGGAGATGGAATTCGTGTAAATTGTATCGCTCCGGGAGTTATAAAAACAAAATTTTCGCAAGCGGTAAATTACATAATTACAATCAAATTTAATTTTGTATTCCCGTTTCTGGTTTAAGTCATTAGTAAATTTTCTGATTAACTTTTATTTTACAGATGTACCAGTCAGAATCGATTGAAGAAGCAACAAAATCAAAAATTCCTATGGGTCGTTTGGGCTTACCCGATGAAATGGGAGGTATTGCTGCATTTCTAGCTAGCGATGATGCATCCTACATAACAGGAGAAACAATAGTTGCAAGTGGAGGAATGGTATCTAGATTATAAAGATTTGAGCTTCCCAAAAACAAACTGCGGCGATACTACAAGTGAGTCAGGACTAAAGGTGATTTAATAAAAACATAATATGGAAACAACTTTGTGAGTAAAAAAATGCGGAACAATGATTTGAAAAGAACTTCCTTTAATAAAGGCTATGTATATATTGTTTACGTTCTTTTCTGAATAATTATTTTTGTATACTCTTGGTATTGATTTCTTAATAAATATTTTATTATCATTACTGTATAAAAGTAATTCATTGTCTTTATATCCACATAGTTGAAATGTATGAAAAATACTATAAACAGTGAATATTCGAAGGATCTTTAAGCACGTAAAAAATTCTTTTAATGAACAATTCCTACAAACTTTACGTCAATTCTCCACATGAGGCAATTGTTACTTTTTGCGTCGGAGTTCCTCCTTTAGTTCCAAATTTTTCCATCTTTTTAAGAACATCTAATCCACTGAGAACGTGACCAAACACAACATGCTTGTTATCCAACCAATCTGTTTTTTGAAGAGTCAAAAAGAATTGTGAACCGTTGCTGTTTGGTCCGGAATTCGCCATAGATAATGTTCCAGAACCCGTGTGCTTCAATTCGAAATTCTCGTCATCAAACTTCTTTCCGTAAATAGACTTACCACCTGTTCCGTTGTGATTTGTGAAATCTCCTCCTTGACACATCTATAGTTACTTATTAAAGAATAATATCAAAAGATAACGTTAAATTGGAAATAAAGAATTACAGACAACTCTCTGAAACTGAAAATTTTCGAAGTGATGAGAAGCGTGAAAAGGATACAAATTCTGGAATGATCCTGTGAAAGCTGCTTCCTTGGTACCCAAATCCCTGTTCGTGTGTGCAAAGACAGCGAAAATTTTCGGCAGTTTTTGGAACAATATCAGCTCTCAGCATCATTATTATTCTTCCGAGTTCAGTTTTGTCTACTTTTATGTCGAAATATACTTGAGGATTTTGCTTCTTCTTCGAGGGCGGTGGAGCATCTTCCGAAGATGTGGTATCGCCACTTTTTAACGTTTCACCAGCATGTTCCTGTAACCATGTGTCGTCTGCCCAAACGGGTTTGGATGAACCCTCTTTGATCTTTTGTGGCTTCGCTATATTCACTCGAATCGTACGACCATGTAATTCTGAGTCGTGCTAAATATTTTTAATGCCATTTTTAGTCAGTAAAAATGAAGAAATTTGGTTTCAATAAATACATTTTTTCCTCTCATGTTTCCTTAATATTTTATAATATAGATTACAAGAAATTATTGATGATACTAGTTAAAACTGTAAATGGCTTTCAAAGGATTTCACTTCCTTTTTTTTAATTGTGATCATTGATAAATAGTTTTAAAAACACGTGTTTTAATGATGAGCTTACCATATTATCAATTGCTGCTGAAGCATCCTCGGCTGCTTCAAATTCTATAAAAGCAAATCCTCTGTGCTTCTCTGATTCATAATCTAAAGGAATTTGTACGTCAACAATTTCTCCAAACGGAATGAAGGCCGCATGGAGAACTTTTTCGTCTACTTCTTCGGCTAAACCACCTAAAACATTTATAAATTTTCCATTTAATGTCATTATTGAAAATTTACACAAAATTCTTAATTTGTTTGGAATAATCAGTGCAGTCTCAAGTACTTTAAATTACACATTTCATGTAACGGTTTAAACAGAAATTGGTTAAAACAATATATTGGAATTTCTAAATAATAATATATAGATCATAGAAATCAGATAAATAATAGTACATGTTATGTTTATGTTATGAAGCAAAGGTTTTTTCAAATTGTATACGTTTTTCTAACCTACGTAAATCGTTCTCTTTGCGTTGCTGCTCATGATTTTCAAGGTTCAATAATTAAGTTTATTGACTTATTTATAACATAAATAATATAAATAAATTATAAAATCACACAAAAACTTCAAGATTTCCTGCGTTATCTGCGTGATCTCCGTCTCCGTTATGGGACTCAGTCAGTCCAGTATATTTTTAGGTTATGTTCTTGACGTTTCAATCAATTTTTAATTTTTAATTCAATTTTGAATTGCGTGCCAAATTAAAACGTCAGCAAGCAGAAAATACAAATAAGAGAAAGAGATAGAGAGTTCTTTTTGTCCAATGTTTCATTCTCTATCTCTTAAGAGAGAGAAAAGTTGTCAGTGTGGGTAATCTTGTCTCTTTCTAGAGAAGCTGATTAGTTGAGATTTATCTAGATTATCTGATCCAAGATGGTCGAAATTGATCTCCATCTCAATCAGATTCGCTAGAAAGAGACAAGCAGGGTTGTGCACGTAATATACCTTAGGTAAATTACATAAGGTTTTTTACGTAATTTACGTACGTATATTACATCAAAATCAGTGATTACATCCTGAGTTTTTTACAAAACGTAATATACGTTTTCAAAATGGCGCCAGAGCATCTGATTGGTTGCTATTAGCGCGCAATATTCAAAAAGTGAGGTTATGTTTTTTCTTTCCATTTTTTCTTATTTCCGCCATCTTTTTGTTACATTTATGACGTTTTTTACGTATATTACATTTTTTACGTATAATACGTCAAAAACCTCGAGTGACGCGTCACAATCCATCCCTGGAGACAAGATGTCCTACAAACAACTTTTCTCTCTAATGGTCCATTTTCTAGATGGGTTGGAGCACGGTCGTATAAACAGGTCCAGAATCTCCGATGGTGAAAGCATTATGGTGCAGTCCCATGTCGGCAGAAAACGTCGGCGTAAAGCAGAAATTCATGAGAGTGAAAAAGACAAACAGATCTGCCTATCTCTGCCACTCTCATTAGTTTCTGCTTTACGCCGACGTTTTCTGCCCACATGGGACTGCACCTTTTAGAGCGATGACTCGCGTTTTGTCCACGATTAGAGCTTCTCAACTAGCCACCAAAGGTAGAGCGCAACGATCGGAGGGTAGAGAGTTGGAACGAAACTAACCTAAAAGTGTGTTCGACTAGGTTATGTAAACCACAGTGATCACGGAGATGTAAACAAAGCATATACCCTCCGATCGTTGCGCCGATCGTTGCGCGAGTCACCATCACCACCGGAGATTCTGGACCTGTTTATACGACCGTGGTTGGGGGTTTCATGATATTCATCATTCATGGATGGGTTTACTGGTTCACACTTTCCAGTTTCACACTCATATGTATGTACACTTGAGTCTCTCAAATGTCAACTTCCCAAATCTCAAGTTCTCCCAAATGTCAAGTTTTTCTCAAATGTCAAGTCCGTTTTTTTCAAATCCCACTTGTAACCACTGCGCACGCGTTGCATTCGGCATCTGATTGGTTGCTATTCGCGCGCAATTTAAAATGCTAAAAAATATTATATTATACTCAATACGCATGCGCAATTGATGTGACTATATAGAGAATAAAGAATTTCTTGACATTTGGGAGACTCGAGTGTATGTATGTTGTACTAATACATATGCGCATATCGAACACGTGGAACATAACCTATATTTCAAAACGATTTACATAAATATAATTTTTCTTCACAGGTGACACTTTATTATATTTTACAAAACATGCAATGTTAGTTCAAGTTTACGAAATGTTACAAAAGACTTAATGGGTGTTATTTTGTTTTAATAAACCTTGAAATATGATACCGGTTAGAAGATGTGTTGCAGAGGTTTTGATGAGGAGAAATTCCTGTTTCTATACTTCACTCAAAAGGTTAATATGTTATTTTATATTATTGTTTTTTTTACAAGTTTATTGGGTAATGTTCTCAGTTAACCTAAAGTATTTCATTATAATGAACCAATGATTATAAGTCTTCCACATTTATCTTAATATTTCTGAGAAATAACGAAAATAATGTATCACGAAAATTAAATTCTTTCAAATAAAATAATGAAATTTCTTATCTTCACAGATCTATACGTCCAGTTTTTCCAGTAGTAGAACAATGTAGAGGAAAAAGCAACAATGACAATGCCAATTTTACAGCACTTATCAAACCTGTTCAAGTAAAACCAAATCCAGATGATATTAACGTTGGTTTGGAACTTTCTGGTGCCCTTGTTAAAAATGATATTAAAAAAATCCTGGATAAATTTGTAGATCTTAAAGAGATCAAGACTCTTGCTCTGGAATATGGTCTAGACGGTAAGCGAAAAATAATTTTTGTTCTTAAGTTTATTTTAAACTTAATTATATAAATAACAGTGACACTGGAATGCTAAATTCATTTTAAATGTATTTGACATTAATCTCTAATTTATATACTGAATTCTATTTTTAATTTTTGCAGATTGTCTTCAACGACAAGCTCATGAAAATTTTCGACAATACTGTTTGCAAACACCAACACTACCAGTAGATCTTCATGTCATTTTAAGTGATATTCTTCAAGGAGCAGGACATATTACAGATCTCTTTCCATATTTTATACGTCATGCGAAACAAATTTTTCCCCATCTTGATTGTCTCGATGATCTTAGAAAAATCAGCGATCTTAGAACTCCAGCAAATTGGTAAGTATCTAATCTAACGAAAAGTAATACTTTGCTAATAAATAGACCAACATATTGTGGAAATAATGAACGATTTCTTCTTTTTAACTTTTAGGTATCCATACGCTAGGGAGAAAAATAGAAAAATTATTTTCCATGCTGGTCCAACGAATAGTGGAAAAACTTATCATGCACTAAAAAGATTCATGTCTGCAACTTCTGGAGTTTACTGTGGGCCTTTAAAATTGTTAGCTGTCGAAGTTTTCAATAAAAGTAATAATAGCGTAAGTACAGAATTTTTGAAGAAGATTTAGTCTGAAATTACAAGTTTTTTTTAACTTTTTTGTTAATAGATAACTTTACATACGTCACGATCAGTACCTATGAAGTATAACAATATTTAATTTATTTTATGTTTTTCAGGGAACTCCTTGTGATTTAGTAACTGGAGAAGACAGAAGGTTTGCTAGTAATGATGGTGTATCAGCAAATCACATAGCCTGTACAGTAGAAATGGTTAATGTTAATACATCATGTAAGAAAAAAAGCTTGTTCCTTTATTTTTCTTATCTTTTTATTGTCTATTACTTTATTTATATATGCATTTAAATAACGAAATTTAATATTTTCAGATGAAGTAGCTGTAATAGACGAAATTCAATTAATGAAGGATTATGGAAGAGGCTGGGCGTGGACAAGAGCTTTCCTGGGCGTTTGTGCTGACGAAATTCATGTCTGCGGAGAGCCTGGAGCAGTTGAACTAGTACGTAAATATTTCTTTCTTGATCCTTTTATTTATTTCAAAATTTCTAAATTAAAATACCATAAAATAATCAAGTTTAATTCAGCATTACTAATTTAAATATTAACAGGTACAATCTTTATGTAAAACCACTGGAGACACTCTAGAAGTTCGTAAATACGAGCGTCTAACAGAATTAAAAGTAGAAAGATCGGCCCTTATAACCCTGTCTAATGTAATGCCGGGTGATTGTATAGTGTGTTTCAGTAAAAACGATATTTACACTGTCTCTCGAATTATCGAATCGATTGGGAAAGAAGTTGCTGTAATTTATGGAAGTCTACCTCCAGCAACGAAACTCGCACAGGCAGAGAAATTCAATGATCCTAATAATTCCTGTAAGATATTAGTCGCTACAGATGCGATTGGAATGGGTCTTAATCTGTAAGATTTCATTTTTGTTTATTTATGAAAAGGAATTTTTCTTTTGATAATCATTATTTAAATACTGGCTTTCATATTGCTTTATTTAGAGAAATGATGTTTTCTTATAGGCACATAAGAAGGATAATTTTTTATTCTTTAATCAAACCGACAGTAAATGATAAAGGAGAAAGGGAAATGGATACTATTAGTGTTTCCTCTGCTCTGCAGATTGCAGGTCGTGCCGGCCGCTATTGTACTGAATGGGAAACGGTAATGTCTTGTTTTATTATTTTTTTCATATTTCAATTATTTTTTTATTTATTATTTATTTTTAATAAATTTGAAACTAAATATGTTGATTTTTAGGGGTTTGTTACGACTTTCAATGCAGAAGATTTGATAATTTTGAGAAATCTAATGTCACAGACCCCAGAACCTGTAAAACAAGCTGGCTTACACCCTACTGCGGATCAGATAGAAATGTACGCCTATCATTTGCCCAATGCTCCTCTCTCCAATCTCATGGTAATTTCTTCACTGTATCACAATAGTAAATTTATAAATTTTCCAATTTTACAAAAATCAGGGAATTTTCCTGCGAGTCCAGATTATGATTTATTGTTTTTAGCGCAAATGTTGATCATATAATAATAATTAATGCATTTCAGCCGTAATGTTTTTAAGAATTAGAAAACGCCTAATAATAATTAATCTATTTTTCAAAATTGCAGGACATCTTTGTTTCCTTATGCAAAGTGGATGACTCGCTATATTTTATGTGTGATATGCAAGATTTTAAATTTCTAGCTGACATGATTCAGCACGTCAATCTTCCTCTTCGTGCCCGATACGTTTTTTGTTGTGCTCCCATTAATAAGAAGTTACCATTCGTTTGTTCGATGTTTTTAAAGGTATCAATTGAATAAACATTCTATAAACAATTACTGTTAAATTTATAATTAATTTAAATTAATAATGACTATTCTTCATCATTTTCTATTCTCTCATGTTTTTATATGAATTGAATTTTGTTTTTACAGTATGCCCGTCAATATAGCAGAAACGAGTATATTTCAGCACAGTGGGTTCAACAAAATATTGATTGGCCCTTATCGACTCCAATGAATATTCAAGACCTAATAAATTTAGAATCTATATTTGATATATTGGACCTTTATCTCTGGCTCAGGTAACTTATAAATCCAGCAAAAAAAGCATTAATATGGCGAATTAACATTTTTGAATGCGCGTGTAAATCCCGTTTTGTGATGCGTTGAAACGAATTAAGACGCATTGACCAATGTTGAAGCGTTTGTGCACTGACAGATCCAAGAGAATTACAGTTTGATTTCAAATCGCAAAAATTAAAATGGAATGGTAAAAAGAGAGTGAGAGGGTTTATTAATTATTTTAGTTTAACATAAATTAGAAAGGTAGAAAAAGAACGTCACGTCGTATGTGCATCGTGTATTGCGGTTGCTCCCTAAAATAAAATATGTAACTAAATCTCATTGCTCGATAATAACTTAATTTTCTTTGTTTTCTCAGTTATCGATTCCAAGATCTGTTTGGCGATTCACAAAAAATTAGAGAAATGCAAGCGCATTTGGATGTTATAATTCAAGAGGGTATCGTTATCTTGACAACATTACTCAGAAACACAGAACAAGGTTAATTAAATTTTTTAATACATGAATTCCTATTAAATTCATTTTACTCGTAATAAAATTTCTAATTTGAATATTCAAAAAAATTGTACAGGTATAGAGAACAAGGATCCTAAAATAGTCAACTTCACTGCAGGTATTCACATAAAAATTCTCTAATATGCATAATTAAAAGCGTAACATATTTTTATAATAAACGTATTTTGAACCTACTGACTCGAAAAATAATAATTAAAAAAAATTCCATACGAGACAGACAAACTGAAATTATTGATGAACGTCTGTTTGGTATGAAAAAATTTTTAAATTAGTATTTTACGAGTAAAAAGGTGGAACATATATGGCCAAAATCACTTCTTCGACATGTCCTTAAATTGTTATTTATTTTTTAAAGGCAAAGTATCGGAATCTTTAATAGCTGAAGGTCGTCTAACCATTGACATTCTTAAACAACTCCACAACGAATGGGCACAAGTAAGAATATTTTAATCTTAAAAATTATTTTCATTATACAATAATTACAGTGAAAAAAAAAAAAGAAACCAAATTTAAACGACAGTTAATGTTGACATTTTTTTAAATCTTGCAGAAAAACCAGAGCTCATCTATAGATTTATCAATACAGAAAAATAAGAAAAATCTGAAATCAACAAATATTAAGACAAAGTTAAAAAATGAAACGAGAAAAAGAAAACCAAAAAAGTCCTAAGCAACATGCTTTCATTTCCAAGAACATGAGTATTTGTACAAATCATACTTCTTGACGCATTATTCATAAATAAAAAGTGTCCCTACCGTAAAAAATTATCTCTTGTAAAACATTTAAGCTAATTAAATACATTCTTCATAAGAATTTTTTTTCACTCATCTGTTTTTAATTCCTCGTTGAAGGTTTGAAATTGTTCGACATTTTTTTGGAATATATTGTAAAATTCGCGATCTGTCTTAATTTTGTTCAAGTACGTCCTAACAATACGCAAAGGTGGAAGGTTCATGTACTTGTTTAGCAACATATATTTGTACATTTGCGGAGACTCTATGTATAAAAGTAGACAGAGGAAAATCCAGGATCTAGAAAATTCTGCTGCATTCTCATCTCCATATGTTTGAAGTTTGAAACACTCCTTTATCATCAATTTCTGTATTTTCGGGAGTTTCAGAAAATCCACGGCATCAGATAATAAATTAACAGTTTTCGGAGGTAAGGAAGGTATTCGATCTTTACAATTAGATTTTACTTGTTCATTAATTGACTTCTCTAAAGATTTCATATTTTCCTGTCTCTCAACAAAACGCGACTTGCAAACTGAATATGTATTTTTTATACTCCTGAACTTTCGTTTTCTTGAACTTAATGAGGCACATTTGGAACATATCGATAATCCGTTGTTTATAATTAAGGGACACGAGATGTGCCGCCAGTTTGATCCTTCATAAAAGGCTTCTACGTTTATGAGATTCCTGACTGAATTACCTGTAAAATATATAACTGATTAGACATTAAATTTAAAAATTAGAAAGTTTAATTTTTTAATTAAGAAGAAATTGATAGTTGATATTACCATCGCAGATTTGTCTTTTGTTAAATTCGTCAATCAACTCTTCGACATCCATCAATGTCTGCACCTGCAAATTTCTGTTGTCCTTGATGAGATTATGCATCACCGGATCAACATTCCTATCTTTTACACTGCAACGCAAAATCATATTATTTTTCACAAAAACTTGCTTTTCAATGATTGGAATTCCACTCTTATTTATTTTCGCGAAAGAATAGACTATCGTTGTGCCACGGCCTTTTGGAATTACGAACGAGGACCAACCCTTAGGTAAATTAACCTCTGTATAAATTTCCAATAGATCTTCAAAGAGCATCGTTTCATTTTTGAAATTTGAAACCTTGAATAATGAATCATCACTGTCGATTGTAGCTTGTTCCTGGCGAAATTCATTTTCTTCTATCGAATTGTGACTGTTTAAAATTTCATGTTCTTCCAAGGATGATTTCGTGTTTTCATTTAAACTGTAAATTGTCTGGACCTTCAGAGATTTATGTCCCAGGGAAAATTTAGTGTGATCGTCTTGGAGAGAATTTTGAGATTCCAGCTCTTCCAAGTCTTGGAGTTTATTTTCTACTTCATGCAAATCTTTTCGAGGTATAGAAAACGTTTCTCCAGTTTTGTTGATTTGGGACGGTAAGGGTTCAGAAACTGAAGAAATACCTCTGTTAACCTCGAATTCACTCTCGCATTCTAGGAATTCCAGATCCTTTGCGTTTGGATCAATATCAATTTTTGGTATTGCACCTGGTCGCAGTCTGAATTTTTTGTATTTGATCTAAAAAGAATAAAGTAGGTGTATAAAATGGATATTTACAATTTAATAAAATTTTGTTACATATAGATAAGAACGTAACTAGACGAATATTTGAAAATTAGCATAAATTAAATAATAAAAATGATCTTGAATCAATCTAAGGGTAAAAAACAAGAAAAATACTCACAGTAATAACATGAGGAGGAACTCCACTAAACCAATGAGTGATTATGTCCGTTGAATAAAAATGTTTGCTACAAACATACGTGTCGTCTTTTACAACGTAATTTTCAACTTCAATGCTAATCGCATCTTGCCATAATTTACGAGTTTCTGGATCTTTTGGGGCAGAAAAGAAGCTACTCTCATTTTTGTAATTTGTTTCTTTACAAATTGCACATTTACGAGTCATTATACGGCTTTCTATAAAATGTTTTCCTTATAGCAATTCAGCGAAGTCTTATATTGCTTACAGAGCCAAATTCACAAATAAATAATAAATAACAAATTGCTTGAAGTGAAATCGTGTGGAATACATATAGCTTCCTTTGTATTAGGTTAGGTTAAGGCCAGAAGACATGACAATCCATGGATATATATTACATATACATATATATATATATATTATATACTATTTTTTGCACTTCAGTATGGTAATATGTATGAATGTGTATATACGTAGACCTCGATCATTTCACACACTGGAAACATCATTACACTCGACGTTCCCAATAGTAA
>CAJFCO010000081.1:2355404-2376754 GCA_904066015.1 Synergus gifuensis
AAGAGAAAAGCAAAATTATAACTTTGTCTAGCTTTCTTTTTACATTTTTTGGTATTCTAATTGAGCTAGAAAGCTTTTATAGTCGTGACAATAATTTTACAAAACTAACTAATAGATATTTAAATGTGTAATTCGCATTAATCTCCATATATGTACTCTATGAACCTGAAGTTTTAGTCTAAGAGACACTACAGTATTTTAATTCAATTTATCGATAAGTCAAGGACGTCGAGTGTTTTATCATGGTATGGACAGGGACATTGTAATCCAGAAGCCCTCTTCTTTTGTCACGTCTATCGCCGCCCTTTTCGTGTTTCATGTCGACCGATAATAAAAAAAAGTCATGAACTTTCTCGCAGCTTGTCCTCCTAGTGCAGGGTTGTGGGTCCACTGCTTCTGTCATGACGGTAATTGTTTTCGGTTGTGATTTATTATTCGCATTTTGTGAGCAAGTAAAAGATTTTATAAAAAAAACTGAGTAACTGCAGTGTAATTGTGCAAGTGTAATAACAAAAATAGTGTATAGCGAAGACAATTCATCAAAGTTAATTTGTTTCGTTTTTAACTATATATATAATTTCTTATATGCTCTATATTTCTATAATATAACAGAAAATTTTTTTTCCAAATCATTTCACACTAAATCCCGAGATGTGGCATTTTTATCTGGTAGTGAAATAAAAGAAAATAAAGCTTATTGTTTCAAATATTTGACACCCTGGGATTTACTGTATTTCCATTTTCATAACCCTCTCCGCAGGGTAGAAACTGAGTTAGCTTCACTTTATATTAATGTGCATCGGATCTCTTTTGTGTTAATTCAAAGAGTTAAAAAAAGGTCCGAGTGTTAATATGCTAACTCAGACTTCCACTCCCGAAGGGAGAGAAATATCATTGGCACGTGAGAGGGAGCGACACTAACGAGGCTATAATCGATGATTTACCACCCCGTAGCTTAATCACGCGTATAAGAGATAAGCCAGGCAGTTCTTTTTTTTATCACATTGAAAGGACAAAATCTTCTCGCGTCATCCTGACTTCAGAGAGTGTCCTTCCGCTTCAGCGAGTTTTGCCGTTGATATATTTTTTTTGCGCAACGTACACCGTGAACAATATACACATTCAGGTATACCTATACTCGCCATAAACGCATCAATCGTTGCCGTTACATCAGGTCGATCGTATTTTATGTAATTACACATTTATTATAACTAAACCGACCAACTGTAGTGTTCGGACTTAAAAAAAGTTTTTCCCACAAAGTTTCTGGCAGAATCTGTCGTGGCTATAAAATGACTGTGAGAGCTATAGTGTTCTGAGCTTGTGCCGTGCCCTCAAATGTAACTTATATTATATGACGTTCGAATTGGATCGAATGTGGGAAGTCGGTTGTGCAGCCAGCTTTACGACTCGCGAAAAGACATAAGCGCATTTTTTATTCACGAAATATGTGTGCTTTTTTATTCTAAAGACACAGAATTAAATTGTATAGAAAATTCCCGGAAAAGTCATTAAACGTATATATACACTTATACAGTGTTTGTGCAAATTTTAGAATTGAATTTCTATGATTTAATTTAATTTAACTACTTTAAGGAGTTTTTATTACATATTTAAATTTTAAAAACTCTACACAAATAAAGAACAAAATTCTGAACACAAAAATGAAAAACAATTGAAAAACCATTAGTTATGTGTTTGTCCATCGGTTTAATATGACCTGCGCTTAGCGTGCACTCCAAGAAGAAGATTAGGCACGACTTCATATTAGCCGGCAACTTTGCGCGAGACACAAGCTGATATAAATGGCGAAATTGAATTCACACAGAATATATAGCGGTGTCATTATTAAGTGGCAACCATGGGAAAAACATATTTTAGCATACCAAACATGATTAAAAAACATATTGCGTTTCGTAATTAACTTAAGGTAAATTTAACACATTAAAAGAGTTTTTAAGAGAAACGAGACATTCGTATATGTATTCGTATATGATATGTCCTCCATTAAAATTGGAAATGATTCAATACCACTTTGCCGCCTTGCCATCGTGAATATTGAAAGAAGAGCAACTCTTCCTTACCACGTACACGCACCTTTCGTGTTATACGTACTACACTCTAAATTTGTAGCAACCGGAAGTACGGTTTGCGAAATTCTCCACTTCACATATACGTTGAAGATGACGGACACCTATAAATATAGTAAAATTTGAAATATTCGATGGAAACGGGGTAGCACCTGCTAACTAATTAACCTTAATCGCACTTAGAGGTGAGCTTAGGATTTATAAATCAGAAAATAGATTAAATTTTTGTTCAGAAGACATTTTCTAAATTTAATTTACAGATTAGGTATACATGTAACATCAAAGTATATATTTTTTTTGTATCATAGTTTTCAGAAAGTGCAATATCTTACAATAATGCTGAATTGCACATTTTATTAGAACTAACAATAAAAGATAAAAGGAAAGCGAATCCAAGTCAATTAATTCGTACAGAATCGTTTCGATTTGCTTTTATAATTGTTACATATATTTTCTATGAACAGTTACTATAGAAACAATGTGCTTTCTTATAAATATTCCATCGTATGCGATATGACATATCTTCTTCTGATAAAATATTGAGTTTATGAATCCGCAAGTTATTTAATGTTAAATAACAACTATATTCTTGTATTCAATCATTGTAATAATGACTTCTACTCTTTGAAAAAAGTATGTAGAAAGTAGTAGAGTACAGAGCACGTATTAATTATTATTATTAACTTTAAAAAGTTAACTTTGATGAATCTGTATTCACCCTTAATTTTTGCACCGATATAAAAAAAGGCGGGATCGATGAAAGAACACGCGTTTGTGGTGGGTCGCTAGGCGAGGACATTCTTCCGAGAGGTTTCCTGGACCACGAATTACACGGTTGTCGGACGCAACCCGCGCAGTTAGGCTAGGCAAGGCTAGGTATAAGAGAAGGGAGAATTGGCGAACCACGAGGTCGATGCTTCTATAGCGTTCTCTTTCAATCGCTTTTTATTTCTATGATTTCTGTAATCAGAATCCTCTAAAAATGCAACAGAAAACACTGCAGTAATGAGAAAAACAAAAATTGGTCTTAAAAAAGTTTGGTAAAAATAAATATTTACATATTTTTAAACATGAACGCGAATACATCCTGATTTTAATAATCTCTAGAAGGTTGATAATTTTTTTACTCTCTTAATAACTGCGTTCGGCCCTTATTGTTTCCTCGAAAAACAGCGACCATTATGTAGATAAACAAGAGATGGTAAGATTTATTCTTTCTCCCGAATAAGATGGAAAAAAGTAATTGAAAAGGATGAAGAGAGAAGGGAGATTAGGGCGGTGAAATAAAAAAATCGATTTCTTAGCAGTGTGCACTGTGCACTCTGCAATGTTCTCAGCGGCTCACTGCAGTCTACTGCTCTTCTCTAAATCATCTCCTTTAGAGATGATTTCTCTTTATTTACAATGAAAAATAATTCCAAGCCGCTTTATTTCATATTTATTTTGTAGTTCACGAAGTCTCTCATTCTTTTGTGGAAAATTTATTTAACTCTATACAAATTTTTGTATAATTTTTTTATACATATAGGTGATGTCAATATTGCATAATATCAATATTAGGTATATTAAAAAACAAAATTCATTCAACTCCAACCTGTGCAATCTTACGCATAACGCATTTGAAACTGTATATTTCTCTAATTAAATAAAAAAGGTGAACAAATTTTTCAGCATAAAAGTTAAAAGAATATAGGATTTTTCCTGACCGTTAGTGGCAGCGATATTGGTGGGTACATAAATTCGTAATGGCAAAGCAATTAGTCAAACCAACAGTCACAAGACCCTCGGGTGCAACGGTGCTGACACTCGCACGCGTGCTGCTCTCTGCTTTTGCCTGCACATGATTAATAACTTTCTCACCTCCAAATGTCCATCTTCCGTCCTCTCTCTCGCTCCTTTGTTGCATTGTAATTTATTTTACACTTTTTTACATGCTTAATCGCAGTACCTTCTAGCCCTGGGTAATGAACCTTTTCTCTTTTTTCCGTTAACATCAACAACAGATTGCGTGCCTCAGAAATCTTGTAACACTATACTTGATTAAAATTTATTTTTTCAACATATTTTTTTGAATATATGTGCAATTGTACATGATTGTATATTTATTTATACATGTAATATCTCGTGTCTCAATAATGTCGTTCTATGGGTTCGTGATGTGAGTGACACGTGAGAATGATGTGCACAGGGAATGTTGCAGGAATTGTGTATGGTGGCAGGGAGGAGGATTAGAATAAATTATTCGATGTCTCTTGCACTCTGCACACTATAAAACCAGGAGCTCTGACGACCGTGATCCCCTGACAACGTCACCTGATAACGACACTCATAATATTACTATAAACTCTCTCAGGATATATATCTTGATGCGATTTCACTCACACACAATAAAAACATACATACGTAATTGAATACTTAATATATTACACAATATGGAGCATTTGATGAACAATGATTGCAAAAAAATCTAGTTGTATTATACGCATTTATGTATGTATATAAGAAAACTAAACTTAACATTATTTACAAGAATAATTGTAAATTTTACAGTTTATAGAATTTAACAGTGTCATCATATTATTCTCAAAAGTCTCATACTAAAGTCCACTTACAGTTGTGGGTTCGGTCAGTGAAACCGACTAGTGGGGTTAGGCACTCCATACCCGACGAATATCTCGCTTCGCGTTAATTAATTGGCTCGTAAATTAGCGTGGTCATAATGCCAGGGCCAAATTACTGAAATGCGCCACCGGTATGCGTTAAACTTAAGAGTACTTGTGATCTATGCGGCATTCCCTACCTTGCGATCTCGCCCCTTTGCAATAGTGTTTGAACCTCAATTATGTATTAACGAATTCCTTCCGCTTCTTCGACTATCTTGCACCGGTGGCGGAACGGCGCCAATTATTGAATTATCGCCAGTCTTTTGTCTTAAAGATCTGGCAAATCGTTAACTTGGTACATATAATTATCCCAAATGGTCAATTTAATTCCCGTCATTTCGTCAAGCAGAATGTTATTTGGTACGTGTATGATTTTAATTGTTCACTAACACTAATTCAACTTCAGCTAATATTTATTAGCTCAGTATCGTGTACACGATCGGCTACAATAAAAAAAAAAATATATATATTCGCGAACATATTATATTGTCCATATTTGAGATGATATGTTTTTAATTCAGTGGTATAATTTTTTTCAGTGTGCCATTTATTTAGTACTTTGCCATTTGTTGATCAGTATATAGGTATATATGCTAGTTTAGAAGTCGAAACACATATCATTAGTAATTTTTTTAGTACTGATGGCGTGATAATATAATTTTGTTATCGCGATCCGACAATTTTCCTTCGACCTTGCATGTTTCTCCGGATAATTTTGCTTGAGAGTCTAAACTCTCAAGTTTCCACCTGAAATTACAAAAGAAGATCCATAAACATTTCAAGAAATTATTTTAGCATACTATTTAAAGTGAATAAACACTAAAGTATTAAATTATATTTCTGCTGGACGTGTTCTAAATATTCATCGTCCTGATTTTTCAAAACATCCGTTCGCTTTTTTTTCTCTCTTCATCAATATTAAAAGCGAACACCCTGTACATCCAAGTATATATATTTTACTTACGCTCTTACCTGCATAGTTACACACCCACTAAAAAATAATTGCCGTTCACCGCTGAACTATAGCATCGACAGGAAACTAATACATACAGCTTTTTTTAATTTTATTGCTGCTTTGAACTTTCCAGTAATAATTATTTTCGAGTATTTTTCACTCTAATAAAATTGACATTTTTGCTATGTATATCTTCTTTTGGAAGAAATTTTTAACTTGTTAACGATTTTTTAACGATGAAATTGTATTAAATAACAATCAAGTTGAATCTCAAATATATTTGAGAATTTAACAATGTCCATGTTTCCTCGTCCGCTTCTAATCACCTCTAATTTATCGCTTAAACTTCTTCTTTATTCTGTGAAAAATAAAATGTACATAATACATATAGAGATTATAGAAGGGACACATTTTATTGCGAGTATACTTTTGTAGATTATTCCTTTCGATTATCTGTACACCTGGAACAACTGATGTGCACATGGAAATTCCAGTAACTTTACAGGATACATTTTTTGAGTAAAATAAGAGGATAGAATCTCTATACGAGAAGCAGTATAGAAAAGTGAATTCAGCCGCAGTTTGTACGATGTACGTATCTTTGATGGTACGGATTTAGATTATACATCTGGTCCAATCTGTTTCATTGGTACGGCAAACTTAGTGATCGGATTCAATATAAGTAAAAGTCCCCTGACTTATACCTCAAACTAGAACTGACTAAATGCGTCTAATCAGATATAATAGTGAAATTAAAAACCATAATGGTTTGTTTCTTAATCACGAGATATAATTATTCGTACATTATATATTATAATTATCGAAACATCGCAGAATATACTTATTCATTTATTACACAATATGATATAATTATTGATATTCTACATAAATTTTATCTCTACTGCTTATTCCATGCTGAATGTACAAAAATTTTTTCTAGAATTCTTCTAGAATTATATAGAATATGTAGTAGAATAAAGAATTTTCCACAATAGCTATGACAATAAAGGTCTCTGAGCATCGATAAATCGATTCAGCACCATCATGTAGATAGATAGGAGGAAGAAGTATAATCTCCAGTTTCAGCACGCATCCAAAAATGGGTTAAGCTCGTAAAGCTGGAATTAGTGATGAATCACCTCAATTCTTATGTGAATGCTTAAAAAATAGTCCATAAAATTTGCTGTCTCTTACATAATAAATAATATAAAGTAATTTTATTATCAAAAGGGAGAAATAATTTGATATTTGTAAATTATCCAAATGTCCAATGACCCTATTAATTGACAGAAGTAATCTTTCGGTACGCACCGCCCAAAGTCAAACACTATTGATTAAAGCGTTACAAGTTATAGGTTTGACAAAAATTAGGAGAGATCCAATCTAAGGAAAAAATCTAATGCAGCGAGGGTGAAGTAAATTAATTCTGTACTGAAAATGAGACAACAATTGATATGGGACTATCAGTAAACCATGTGGACAATTTTTCACCACTTTTTGAAATTCCCCCTCCCCCGTACTCTATCCACATGAACTTTTGATATTTTATGAAAATAGGTATTATTTGTGTAGAACGATGCGCAAACACAATATAACCCGCCTGGTCCCCCTTACGAACAAGCGTGGAATTTTGCCACGCCCTTCCCCTTTCCTAAATTGTCCACGTGGTTTATGGATTGCCCCTGTTCAATTTCATTCAGAGAAGGTGCTAATCTACGTTACTGAGTCTCAATGAATTTTCATTGGTTAAAACAGCTATAGAAATACATTACTGATTCCCAGTTAAATCCCTCAGTCCACCCCTTAAATTTCTCAAAACATTTATTGAATAACAAATTATATAATATCTTTTGAACGATATTAATTATTCGTTGGACTGAATAAAAATATTTGTTATGATATAAATAAATAAAATAGATACCTACTGACTAGTTCAGAAAAAAGAAGAAGGATAGGATGAGTTAGTCTGGGGGGTGAAGAAATCTTGTATTAGAAGA
The DNA here is from genome assembly GCA_904066015.1 of Synergus gifuensis. NCBI lineage: Eukaryota > Metazoa > Arthropoda > Insecta > Hymenoptera > Cynipidae > Synergus > Synergus gifuensis. The sequence continues at coordinate 2,363,110 of CAJFCO010000081.1, forward strand.
GGACAAGAGGAGTGTTCAGAGATAAAAATAAAAGCGATACAGCTCTTCAGCTGCGTAGCTTTCTCATTATCACAATTGTTCTGCGATGTGCATTGGTAGACAATAGGCGACACAGTTTTCGTCGTTGGTGAAAGCAAGGATGAGCTTTTTCGAGTCTTCGTTCTTATATATGTATTGGCATTTTCTTGTAGCAAAGTTACTAAAACAGCTATAAAATATACACTATACTCTATGTGTAAAAAGCCTTCATAAAATCAATCACATATTTAGTTGTATTGCATCAGTATATAAGGAATGTTTTTTGGAATCATGCATAGTCGTGTTATAGTTTTAGAATAGGTGAAATATATCTACTTATTTGATAAGATGGAAAGGAAAAGCTTTCCTCCGACGAAATCTGTTTCGTGAAGATGAACAAACCCGGGAAGAATAAAGGTTTTTAGGCACTAAAGATGGGAGACAGTGGAAAAGCGTACCACAGTGCGAAATTGTGGTAATAAAATTTATTTCAATCATCTTTTTCTTTCCTTGCACCTCTCTATAATATATCCTTCCTATATTTTAAAATAGGAAGGATGAGGGAATTTCTGTTTCGTCCGGAACTTTCATAATTATATAATTTTCGTTTGCTTAAAACTTTAAAAAATAGTTAAAAAACTTATTTTTAATTTATGTCGTGCAAAAAAAGTATTTTATTTAAATGAGTTCAAGTGATACGCAACTTAACGCATTGGTGTATGGCCAAAAGGTTGGGTCACTAGGGTCGGTTTGGAAATCTTCCAAGAAACGACTGGCACGAAGCAGCCACCGTGGCGCCTCTGCAAACTGCTTGATACTCTCTGATGTTGAACCATCTCAAATATTTTATTATACATTTATTTTTTTCTGTCGCGTATTTGCTGCATATATGTCAATTTACATGCTGCGTAGAGTCTTTTATAGTTTTATTTTCTATTCTTTTAATTAACTCATTGCCAATACCATATAAGCACAACAAACCCATATACGTATCAATTGTATATCTCTCTGGCGATACCTATAATTAAAATCAAAACTCCTTTCGTCTTTTCCTGTCATTATGTCATTACTATCTCATCTTTATACTTTATGCTTTGAAATTGGAGATTTCTTTCAAAAAGAAATTTTTCTCGAGATCTACTATATATATATATATATATATATATATATAAATATATATATATATAATTATATATATATAATTATATATATATATAATTGTATAAGCTTTAATAATTCAAGTATGTTTCATACTTTATATATAATGAATATGCGAATTTTAGAAGTATAAAGAGAGAAAAGAGATTAGATGTTGTAAAAGGCAAACAGAAATATTTATTAGCATTTTATGACATTAAAAGAACATTATTTCACGAAGGAAAAATTATTCAGATTACGGCTAGGCATTATTCACTCTGTTACAAAAGATGCTTATATGTGTCTTCTTCCATAAAGGAGGCTTAAAGCTTCACTTTACATTCATTAACTTTTTCGTTAGAAGGGTGATTATTACCCACTTTAGTGACACGAAGCGGTCTGTTCCATAGTATTTTTCTAGCATACGACAAAATCTGTTAAAGTTGATCTGGCTGCATTGATAGTGACGATAATGATGTCGCGTTTGGGCATGAAGCACTCAAGCAGCAGCAACTGGTTTGGACTAATTAGCATCTCGAGAGAATCGAGACGGGTCGATCGTTACTACGTGTGCTATCCACTGCTGTGGTGTGCGGTATTGACCGAGCTTTTAAACAAGATAGCTTATTATATCCGCTCATAAAATCTCTTGCTAACATAATATGTATTCTTACACTTCTTTATTTATAAGCTATGAAATTTTGACCCCCCAATTCCTAATTCTCACGTCAGTGCTTTTTTTTATTTCAAAAAGTATGTAAGGATCGAGATATCAAGCATATTTTCTAACTTTTCCAAAAGTTCAACTCCAGTCGCTCCTCTCTATGAAGAACAATAACTAATACCAATATGGAAAAAAAGGGTTTACATTGAAATTCGTTCAAAAATAAATTTAATAATAATAATAATAATAATAATAATAATAATAATAACTTATACACGTTTTTGTAAATACATATACCTAAGCAAAGTTATCATTCTACATCAAAAGTAATTTTTGCGTGTAACAAAAATCGCAAAACAAAAAAGTTCATATTCTTAACAATACATTTTTGTTACAGTGCTTTTGCCAATTCAAACGCTAGTAACACGACGGATATACAGATCCGTTGTAAGTAACGATGGCGGCTGCGAGTTTTCCATCAAACTTTCCCAACGTCAGCGTAGTGGAAAACTGGTAAGTAAAAATAAGAAAAAAGAAATTTTTAATTAAGTTATAGAATTATAGGTTCTAATATACAATTAACATCCATATTATAACTTCAATATTACTGAAATATATATGATGATTTTCATAGTAAGAGTTTGAATAATAACATTACCTTCACAAGAATTATAATAGTGACAATGCTTAATAATAAATGGAGGGCCTTAACTAGAACGCACCTGAGCTCTACAGCTTAAAATTAGTACAATAATGAATGAGCACGTTATCCTTATCATTAAACGTTAATCTAGGGGGATATAGTTAGATCTCACTTCTAGAAATTCCATCAATTTTGAGTTGTACATTTCTATTTTTCAGAAAAACAAAGGATAATTCTTTTGATCATTTTATTATACACTTAATCAGCATAGACTGAAAATTTTCCTCTTTTATTGTTAAAAGAACTTGGACTTTCTCTCTTAAAGTCTAAAATCAGTAGAATTTAACTGAAAATCAGTGACTAATTCACTGAAATTCTAGTAGTTTTTCACTGATTTCTCAGTAGAAACAATTACTGAAATTTTAACATCTTACTTCGCGCTCTTTCTAATCTACTATGAATAATAAAAGAGTTAAAAATATTATTTAACGAGCTCGATTTCTCAAAAGATTGTGTCCATGCAGAGGCCATTTCCGGGATCGCGTACTCGAATAGACGATGCAAAGGGTGCAAGTAATTAAATGGCGTTGAAAATGTAACAGGTACTATTGTTGCCAGTTGAGAAACCGAGTAGGTTTTCTGCAAAGAACGAGTAGAAAAAGCTTCGAATGGAGGGAAAAGTAGGTCTCTCACTTTGAAGCTTTGATTAAAGTTCTTTCAGGAGAATGGCTTTGGGAATTCGCGTATGCTAATGTCACGCTATATTCTCCAGTTTTCCTCAATCTATATACGTAGATCCTTTTTTTCCTCTAAAATTCGAGTTTTGTAATAAAGTGCACTCTTAATGAACGTGCGGTGAGCAACCATTTTTTTAAAAAAGCTCGGAATTTCAAAAAGAGGCTCGGAATTGCTTTATGTGGTTATTTTTGTTTTCTCTGAAAACAATAATAAAAATAAATACATAGAACCATCTTATAAAATATATTTATCGATCTATATTTCGGGTTCTCCGCACAAATGTAGAATTCAAAATAATTTTTATTTTATTTTTTTTTTTTGGAATATTATTATGCCATTCAGAGCTAGTATTATATATACAGAAAAAACACACCAGTGTACTTTTATTTAGTTACACGCATGAGAAAAAACGAAATTTAGTCCAGTGAAGCAAGCGCCGATTTAATAAAGCATTCTAGGACGTTTCCGTTGGCGTTAGTTCTAGGCATTTTTTTCCTTGACTTACTAATATTGTTCATTCTCATACTAGTGAGGTTAGCTTTCAACTTTCTGGCACTGAGTGCTATAGTTTTCAGATCTTCATTTTTCTTCATGCGATACGCACGAATTGCTTTTCGATCCGGGTGACTTGTGTACTTTCTCTTTCTTCAGATCTTTCTTTATCTTATCCTATTTTGTTTTTGTGATATACTCGGCTTACTCGACTATTCAATGACAATTATCTGCACATTTAGTTTCTACTTTGAAAGCAGTTCCAGGAAGCTGTTATTGTAATATAGGTATACTTATGTTAAGAGGCAGATCAAAAATGTGCACAGTTATAGAAAAATGCGTGTTAAATTTCATAAAATAATTCTAACAGATTATTTTAACACTGAAATTGGTCTTAGAATATAGATATATGTTAGAGGGTTTGTTTTTTCGATACTGAGTAGGAGTCTATATATTTATACAATTATATTAAATCTATTACTTCAATGAAGAAAACACACTAAATGACAGTTTTAATTTAACATTTTCTTTTTTGTATCGCTTGAAATGCGATTTCGATTGACATGATCGAATCTCGACAAAGTCTCTCAAAGGACCAAATTTACTTGAGTGCCGCATGAAGTATTCATCTTAGAATTTACCACATCCAAGGACCAATCAGTGGTGTCTCCTGGTGCATTTTAATCAACTTTTTTCCCCCTTCTCTTCAACTTTACTCTCTAATAGTATACGTATACTCTCTTTAATCTGTTTCGCGTTCGTCTTTTATATGTATATTCCTCCTCTTCGTCTTGTCTTTCTACTGTTTCTACTCTTTCCTATTTTTCTCTCCTACTCTTTTCACTCTTTCATTTTCTTGATTCTTTCCCGCCATCTTCCTAGCTCTCTCATACAGCGATCGATACTATCATATCGGTATAGCACACTGTGTGTGGGTGGTGCAGGGATGGCACGACAGGGATTCGGTAACGATCCGACCGTGATATCTCTGCCAGGGCATTCAGACTCGCGTGTGCACGATTCTGGATATAGTGGCTGTGTATGCAGTAGCATCGCATCGCCTAAGTATAATGTATGTTTAGAGTACGTTCATATACACAAGCACATAAGAGCGTATCGGTGCCTTGCAGTGACGGAGACTTGCTCTGCTATTGATGTTTCGAAAAGGAACGTAAAATGCATTTGGCAAGACCGACTTGCCGATAATCGTTATGTACCTCTTCTTCTCGACTCTCCTCCCCTAGCTCCTTTACCCGACCTTTTTACTCTCGAACTAACTATAACCACCTCTCCAATTCCGTTGTATGGAACGAGCACACGCGGGGCATGACCTCCATCGATCCTTTTGCAAGAGACTGGTAATTGGACAATTTTTTCGAGGTTGATAGTTGCTGGATTGCGAGAGAATAAAATTGTAAAAATGGCGAGGAGTTACCGCCAAGAGCAGAGAGTAGAAGAGGTTTAAAGCTAAATTATAATAAAGTATACACGCTGGATCAAGGATGTGTGGCACGTACGGTATCGAAATAGCTTTTGGTCCCCTGCTTTTTTGTCATATTTTTTCACTAATGAGACTACCTCCGACTGGTACCTGAATGTGTGTATGTGGGCGTGTGTGCACGCATGTCTGACTTGAACGCGTCCTGTACCACTTACTTCCTCGTGCCAGCTACGATGAGGTCTTGCAAACATTTCATATTAATAGGCTCAGGAGTTGATAGATCTTGTGGGGGTGGCATGGGAGGGGAGGAGGCAAAACTCTTCGATAATGAAGATTGGTTCTAATATTTCGATTGATTCAAATGATAATGTATATATGTAGGAGAAATGAGTTATTTGAGCCTTTTATGAATGGCTAATGGCAAAATAATTCTTTCTGTATGAAATCAATAAATCTCCTGATGAAAAACTGTAAAAGGTCGCCAATATTATTTTAATTGGCAAGCTTCCAATTACCATTGAATCAACTGTAGATATAATAAGTTCTGTCGTAAATTGCATTCCCATTAATCACATATAATATAAGTATTCTGCGGGTATTTAATTTTACGATTTTGGCAGTTGTTATAGAGGTATTTATATATTTAGTATAGTATTTACTGCTGTACATTTACTGTAGACTCGGGCGAAATTTTTCGGGTCAGGTCTGCTAGTACAAATAGATAGCAGACCCAAACCCCGAAAAAAATGGGGCCGGATACGTGTTTTGTACATCCTCAATGGTTTTTATAACGTAATGGAATTAATATATTAGTTGGTTACATAAGCGATTAGCGACATATCCATTTCGAGGCCTTCGTACCACAAATATCGCAACAAGTCTGCAGTGCTAATGATAGAATCTTCGGTCTGGCGGGCATTTACTATACATCAACGTTCCCCGAATCCAGGGTATTCCCCAACTTTATTCAAGTCTCTTCCGGTTTCTGAATTAAAATTTGTTTTCAAATAAGGTTTACCCTTCTGCCAGTTACTTAACTTTATTTATCTATACAGAAATGTCTTCCCCTTTTTATAGAATTATTAACCTCATCATACATAATTATATATATGTAAATATCTTGTATGGAATTTTCTTCAATGGATTATTTTGCTCTCATGACAGTAAAACAGATTTTTCACTGACCCATTTTTCATTGGATGCGGCTGAAAAAGATATACCGTCGACAGCATCAATATCGCATGCATCTCAGAAATGAGAACCCTGGAATTCAGGAGAGGCAACAGTTTGTCAATGTCCTGCGTAATTTAAATTACACAACACCACAAAAAAAGTGTCGTGAGTAAATCATACCTATCCTATGGTTTTCGATTCGCTGATTACATATTTTCGTAATAAAAATTCTGGTACATCAACTATCTTTTTAAATCAATAACTAGAAAAAAAATTACTAAAAATTCCAGAAATTTCGAAGATATTAGGTGATAGGTACCGTCTAACTAACTCATACACCTTTTCTTTTTTTGTGGCGTTGCGTGATGTTAATTACGTCTATACCCTATAATAACTATATACATATGATATCGTAATTTGTGTTAGTGGCGTCGTTTGCAAATTTCACAACATCGAAATGTATTTGGGTCAGAAGAGAAAATGGTATCTTCTTAGAGAAGAAAATGGTATCAGTCATTGACGCGAACTCGCCAGCAATAAGACGAAGGAATTCCAGCTATATTTCGCTTGTTCACTGGTGTTCGTTACTTCCGTATACATTCAGCGCTATTTCCTTTCTTCTCTTTCTATCTTTCCTAATAAAAGCGTGAGCTATAATTTCACATTGGACAAAATTTACATGGTTTAAAAATTTATGGCTCCAATTTCCGAGATGTTTAAGCGAGCCAAGAAATTGTCGACGATCGGTTTACGTATTAGCTCCTTTGCTCTCGCTAAATGTGTTAATGGAGCAGCAAACAACGCGTAAGTGCATCGTACATTTAACCATAATAATGACCCTGAGGGTGCAATATATTCAGATAGGGCACGAGCCTCTCCATTGATGAGAAAGCTGCGGGTTTTCATTACAATTTTCAATATGTATATAAAAATCGTGAATTATAAAGAAAATAGGCAGCGAGCAGAAAGCTTGCATGTATACAATATAGCAGAGGAAGTTTATATTTGTTGAAGTATTAAAAACATAGGCAATTTTTGAGTTTGAATGAAATGACCATCTCTCAGAGTTCATTAGAATTCTAGTTGAAAGCTGTATAGGAACAAAAGGAGAGCTTTTTCAAGCTTTGACGAGACAAAAAAGCTTGCAGGGTATACGTCGTCAACAACCCTTGCAGTTCAAATTACACGAATTGTGCAAGACTATGGTTCGCTTCCTGGCCTTTGTTTCTATAGTATAGGATATATAGTAAAGATTATCGAACTGAAGAGTGATGATAGGTGTTTGATATAGACTTGATAGTCTCAATTACGTTATATGCTTCAAGAGTACTTATTTTATTTTTACTCTATTTCCGTCAGTTTATGACATATATAAATGTGTGTCATTCATTGAGAAATTTATAATGACAAAAGGGTTGTCAGCATCAGATTGAAATTTGTACAATCTTCTCTTCTCGATAAGCTTGCTCTCTAAATTTGTGGAGAGTGCATTCTGAAACAAATTTGATGAAAGTCTATAGTATACATATAATAACTAAAAATACATAAAGAGTGAAAGGTGGTATATAAATTATTGCTTCTGTTTTCATGCTGTAAATTTCATTCCCTTATAGATTATTAAAAAGAGAATCGCGTGGGAGGCTAGCAATTAACTTAAATATCTTTAATTGATTGACAAGAAATAAAATTATTAATAATGAGCACCACTGTGGTGAGGCTCGAGCGTCGCGTCGTCTCCTCTGTCATCGAAAGAGAATTTTGCAGGCTAGGAACTGCTGGAAGGAAGGCTGGAAAGCATCCTTTGAAGCGGATCCCGAAGGGTACGAAAGGTTTGCTCGGTCGCTAGTGCGTACGCCAGCCACGCCATTGTGGGGGCGCCATCTCCTCTCGTCGCGTCGAGTTCTCTCCTCTCCTCTCTTTCCCGTCGAGCAACTACCATCGACTCGCAAACCAATCCCTCCTTGCCTCGCCTCAATGTCTCGTCCTCCCTCTCTATCCCATTCTTCCTTATTTGCCCCCCTCTCACTCTCTCATACACATTTTGCAGGCTTCCTTCACCCCCGACCCCGACGCCGCACCGGTGGGCCGGCGAGCACAAGCACAGCTGCCGCACGGACAACGCAAGCGAACGGAGACGCCGTAGCCGATCGCATTGCTTCTCGTGAATGGTTTGCGCGCTCCTGTCATTGTAAAGATAAAGCATTTTTGTCGATTTTTAAACAATTATTTTTACAATCTCTTGTTACTCAAGTAGAATTTGTGAGTGCGTGATAACGCGAAACAGTGTCCTCGCGTCATCATCAATTCGTCTCTTACCCCACTATACATCCTCGATTTATCCCTTTGTTCGAGGCACAGACCCACGGGCCACTACTCATTGTCGGAGCAAGAGAGCGTCGTCTGTGCATTTCGTCGTCGTCGTTGTCGTTTTCATCGTTCTTACTAACGTCAACGAAAGGCAGTCTCGAGAGTCCGGGTCTTTGACACCTGGTGTATTTATTGTTAAAAAGTTGTTATTGGGGTGTTAAAGGGTGTTATTGGTTATTGTTAAAAGGGTGTTATTAATGCTATTATATTGTTTGAAATACTTATATGTATATATGTGACCCGTTTCCGTGTCCGTGACCTTGGACTTGAATGTCCAGTGCTCCCCGCGACGAAAACGAGATATACATACGAGACGATATCGGGTGAGGATATACATATATAATACCGGAGCAGGTACGAAGCTGAGGTGAACATTGAGAAGAAGTAGCAGAAGAAGAAGAACCAGAATACCAATCAAAGGTGGCGATTGTAGGAGAGTCGATTTGTTGTAGGTACGCCAGGTTCCAACTGACAGGATCCTGGAAGGAAAAGCGACACAGGATGTTTCCTTACACTACCTTTCCGCCTGTCGGGTAAGTGGATTCTGTAGATTTAGAATTATTAGGAAAAAAACTGGGCCTTGCTTCTTAGAGAGTGAAGGAAGATGACGGAGGGGTGGGGGGCTGTAACAAAATGCATGATTTGATCTTCCTTTGTTAATTACAAATAATTAGTTATTGAACTTGCATTCTGAATTTCGGAGCAGTGGCGGATTTCCATTAAAACTGTCTAGGGCGGCCAAATTTGTGAAACGGCAAAACTGTGAATGGGGGCGAAAATCTTTGGAATGCCTAGGGGTGCAAGAATCTGTAAATTCTGCACTGTCTCAGTAAAATTAAAGATATTGCATTGAGCCTATATGAAATTGATTTAGAGCTATGTAGCCACTTTAAGAATTCATTACAGGGCCTTTTATTACGAGTGTTGTTTACATCCAGGGGTCACACATTCCGAAATATCTCTGTTTTATGTACATTTTTCTTCGTACGACGAGCCCAGTTGTATAGTAACATTGTTTCGTACTTTTTCCCTAAAAAAAAACAGTCTGATGGTTAAGTTACCAGTTGCCAGTAACCAATGTAATAACAGTACAAGGTTATATCTATTGCAGTCGTATATTTTACTGTTGTATTAGACATTGCTGTTTTTTTTTTTTTTTTTTCAAGAGATTATTCTTCAATTGAAGCATCCCCTCTTCTAAAATTCATCCTAAAATTCGCTCCTCTTATAATAGGTACAAAAAAAATTTTTATTTACTTTTTTTCAAAAATACTTGACTTGAGATTTAAACAGCACTTAATAATTTTTGAGTCATCTTGACTCTCTATGTACTTCCATCTCTGGTACTTCTAAACACTTGCTACACATGCTTTGCACTCGAAAATTAGTAATATTTTATGCACTGAATAAAAGAGATGAGATTTTAGTCTACTCTGACTTTCAATCAAATATCTTTAATAGATAGATCGATTTATTCTTATAATCGAAGCACTTTAATCAAGCAAACGTTTCGTTTTATGATAGTATTCGCGTAGGTCTTTACGTAGGACGCACAGAGAAAGTTCTCCGGATGTAGGAAGCCTGATGTTTTACAACTCGAAGGCTTTGTTTTCTCCCGTGTTCTTTACTTTAGTCATACCACCACTTGTCTGAGCAGTCCGGGGTATCTCACTCCACTCTGAACTGTAAAAAAAAAGCTTGTATATTATTTACAATAAGTTGTAATTTTAGATGCATTTTTCTTTTACATATTTATTTATTTTTTCCCGTTTCTTTTTTAAATTTATTTTAACTTCGTTTTTTTTCTCTACAACACTGGAACACTATTGTAATATTAGATATATACTATTTTCATCTCACGTTTTGCAAACACGAGCAATCTCCCTCTCATCTACGATAGTAACTTATATATACTAGGAAAAACCCGGTTAGTGTGGTCCTCTTTATACAATTTCTGATAACAATGTAATCGTTAATTTTTCAGAAAACAATTGTCATCTGGTATATCTGGTTCAAAACCCATTGTTCTAAAGTTTAACAATGACTGAATCATGCACCGAGTGTTAGAAAACCGCGTGATTATATATTCAAAGAGTATAGATTTTATGAGTACTCTCAATATAAAGTGAAACTTTAGTTCAATTAACAGCTTAACCTTCTTCTTTTTCTTCTTCTTGAATTCTAATCTAAAAAGAATTGCTAACGCCTAACATACACTGGTTTAAGATATATATATATATATTGGAATGACACGTTCGATCGAGTGTAGAGTGATTTCGATAGACTATAGAGTGGAAAGTAGACCGTAGACACAAAGGAAGGTTAGTCTTATATGCTACATAGAAGTAAAAATCGGTTAATGTATAATAATAATGCTTCTATAATTGTGAGAGCAAATTAATTGAAATTGATCCACTCGTGTAGTAGTACATTTTTTGCACCAATTGCAAAATTTTAGCAAAAGTCTTGTATATTATGTGTATTTATATGTATAATAAATATAACACACAAGATCGGATAATCGTAAGATTTAAACCTCTCTTATAATCTGGTGTATGTACCTACAATGTTCCTTGTAATACTCGGATAATATAATTGTGAAGTGTGTGACAATAATTATCGTGTGTCTGATGGGCACAATATGTTGTCAACTGTTTCTCAGTTTGTACTGAGCTTGTCTGGAAGTTCGCCTTTCTTTATCCAGTAACATACAAGCAAGATAAAACGATGAAACAAAGCACGAGGTCGATGCACGTGGTTACTGATATATACCTTTTTCTTCGTCTTTGTAATTTTCTCTTTCCTTGGATATCTTCTCGTTCCATCTTCTACAATCTTTTTAAATGTTTTTTAAACTTTAAAAGATATGAACTACATATTAAGTTTGCGGGACAGATAAAAGTCTGATTCGGAATTAAAGTAAGAAAAGAGACGCGAGTTGAGAACATTTCTCTTTCTATTTTGCAGCCCTAAAAAGAAATAGAATTAGCCATTTGACTCTCTTCACTCTTCTAACACATAAGGTTCGGATGACAATTTATTTCTCTCACAAAGCGAGTTGTCCACATTATATATTTCAATGGTCTTATAGTGAACATTTAGCATTGAACACACTTTCTTCACCTAATCTAATGTTTAGTCACACCAACCTAACCGTTTTTCGCGATTGCATTTTTTGCAATTAAAGTGGGTCGGGCAAACTTTCGCCTCTCTCTTTCTCTTTCTCTTTCTTTTACTATTACTACCTTTCTCACTCTTTTGCTGCTGTAGTTTCCGTTCCTTTTTTCCTCAAACACCGAACTATCTTATACCTCTCGCCATGCAAGATATAATAACGTATTATCAACGCCAACTTTAAGATATTTCGTGAATAAGAAGTTGCAGAATATAAAATAACAAAGATGGTTCTGTCCTTTTCTATCACACTGTTTCATCTCTCTTGTCACGTGACCGTAAGAGAAATAGAGGCAATGGAGTAATATGATAGAAAAGAATAGAATTATCTTCGGGTTAAGGTTGTGGATTTAGTTCATTGTACTCAGGTCCTTACCAGTGACATTTTTTCGAAAAATTCATAATTTATAAAAAACATTCGATTGTTTTAGTTCTAATGGCTTTTAGTGCAATCGATACATAGGTCGATTAATTATTAAAAGTACATATTGAGTCACTACTACACTACTTACTGACTGTCAATCTTAGAAAGAATGATACAGTACAAATCCGTCGGTATAATTCAACGCTGAACTCATTAATATTAGTCGAAATTTTCAGATTTCTTACATTACAAGCAAATTACATGAAACAAATTTTGACAGGGAATGTTCTCATTGAAGAGAATTCGGAGAATTCTTTAATTTTATTTATACGTATACGCAAAGAATAGGTAAATCCCTATTCTGATTTATATTGAGGGCTTTTCTTTCTCTCTGTGTATCCTTTACTACTAAAACTTGAGAATAAATGTCAATCCGTTGATTCATGGCCAATAAAATAATGCGTCATGGCATTCAACAAATAATTATACTTTGTAGAAAGTAATACTGTATTTATTACTGTGTACACTATATGTATAATAGTACATTAAACTCATGCATTAAGTCATTATGCTTCAATCTTTTTAGTTGAACACATGTATCAGATATACATTATATGCATGGGCTTAATCAGTTATTCTTCTATATAATTTTTCTATTTCTGTTTTAGAATACTTTCTAAATCTGAATCAGCGTAATTTCGCTGATGATTTTACAAAACATTATACAATACAATCATTGTAAAACAAAATAACCAGAAGTATAGTTTATTTGTCTAAGGATAATATAGTAGAATGTAGGAAAAATTATTTCTATTTTCTTGTTATATGTGTGTATATACTTTATGCCACTATATTAATACTGATTCTGCATAAGACTGAAAAAATATGTATATCATATATGTCGTGGAATTAGTAATAAAACCGACAAGTATCAAAACCAGTTCTTGCAGAAAAAGAACAACAACTTTCCTTGGTGCAGTTAACTAACCATTGACCGATATACTGTGTTATCGCCCACACTCTGGTTCAAGAAGTTTGTATTCTGAATTTTAAAGTATATATAGAATTCAATTAACGTTAATTAAAACTTATCCTGGTAGTTTTATAGAGCAGTTGATTTCGTAAGTCTAGGCTCCTAAGCTTCCAATTTTTGTCTACTTTTTATTGTCAAGGGCTATTAGAGTATCTTGCCGATATTAAATATTCAACTAACTAGAAAATTAATTAAATATTCTGTGTCACTGAGACTTGCAAACATTTTCTTCCTACAGTATGCGGAGAGAGACTAAAGTCCAAACGGGTTTTCTAAGAGCTGTTGCTATACTATATAGTTGTCAGACCATATTGTAGTGTAAGGAAGTGTTTGTTATCAGTTTGTGGAATTTATCGCTATATTGGGCTATGTGGAATATATAGGTTTAGTACATAGTTTTT
>CAJFCO010000081.1:2381754-2416993 GCA_904066015.1 Synergus gifuensis
ATATATATATATATATATATCATGTCAATTTTTGATATATCTGACACATCTGACATCAAGTTTTTGTATAGTTTGTTTCCCTCTGGGAAAATTCTCCTATAGTAATGAGTTTGACATTTCTCCTATTGATGGACTTGTATAACAAATGATGAATCAATAATAAGAGTAAAATAATAAGTCAAGAGAGGAATCGTCATATCATTTCCGAAATGTATACTTTTCCTATTTAAGCTGCCTTTTTACACAACACTTTCGGTGGTCACATAAAAAAAATCGGTTGAAGTAGGTTTTAAAGAAGATAAAATGAAAACTTTGTTTAAAAAAATAAAGGACCTTTTATTACTTAATCCGTGATATAAAATATTATTTCTTAAAAATTATTAAATATATACGTAAGAATTAAAATTTTTCGATGACGTATTAATCTTCTGGCAATTCTATTTCGAATGGGTCTCCAGCAGTTTCATCTTCTCCGATTTGATCAGTTGGATTTCCCTGTGCATCCAGCATCTGTTCACCTCTCATAAGACGGTATCGATTATCCAAGTGAATGCATGGTTTCCAATCATGCGTTTTAAGCAACTGTAAAAAAGAAATGGTCTCAATTATTCAAAATCAGTAACTTGAATTGACATATGAAAATATCGAATATCGAAAAGTCTCGAATGAAACTTGAAAAGTATCGAATGAATTATCATTCGCATTGAATGTAGAAAAGAACATAGAAAGGCATACAAATACAACAGGGCGACGACGGCCACGTAGCGACCGACAGTGGCACTCGTTTAGAATAAAAATTGTTGGAAAATTTTGTAGTACGTAATTAAAATTTGCTCGTACATGGACCAATCAATGAGAGGTGTGTTATAAACTTGTCATCGTCAATGAACGAGCAGAAGAGGCAGAAAACTTTACTTCTGTAGCATAAGTTGCTTACTGAAAAGATCTTTCAGAAATTTCGCCTCTCATACCTCTGCATATTTTAAACTAATCATGGTAACATTAAACGAATACTTTGCAGAACACCTCCAAAGTATCTTCATCATCCTTTTTAGATGTAGATTCTTTTCATGCAGTAAGAAAGTTGGATTTCTAATATTTACCATTTTTACATGTATCTAATCAGACTCGAGAGGTAGTGTTTTAGATTAAGGTATCGGAATTTTTCGTCAGTCACCAAAATTAAATGACAATTAGAGGGGAGGAGGAGTCCAGTTTATTATTGTCACAAAAGTTTTCTTTTTTTTCATTAAGAGGGTTTATTTATCGTAACAAGAATTAAATCGAATTATCAAATTAGGAGAAGCCTTCTAGGAGATGTGGAAACCCCACGAGATGTCGGTAAGCTTAGGCTAACGTAGCACGAAAACGAGGGTCTTCTCGATGGCTTTCAAAGGCTTCCTCAATCCGGTCAGCCGCTACATTTACAATGTTGGCATAAATTGACGCGAGCACCCAGGACGTCCCTTAATTGGTGAAACGTTAAAAAAATGTTCCATCTTACAACTTGTTTTCTCAAGAAACAGGATCTTTTTATAGGGGGCAACAGCTTAAGTCACCAACGAAATCAAATCGAAGTTGCTTTCGTGCAAGGGGTTTTATGTGTGGTTTGTTTGTGATTTATGGGAAGTAGTAAAAAGCAAATCGCAGTAAAGAGATTAGTATAAGATTTTCCTTCTACCTATAGTTAAGAAAGCATTGACTTTTTTGACGAGTTAAACGTACAATAATATATATAATCCGTATATGTGCAAGTTTTACTGAGTTCTACCCTGAGTAAAGAAATTGTAACAGAAAGTGGCTTGGTCAATCACTATTTTATTCTATCCCACTCTATTTTATTCTATTTGATTTGTGCATATTGAATGAATACGGTTGAAACGCGGAGAGTACACTGTATTGATTTCGGCAATATTTTGCTCACAGATTACAAAAGAACCAAAAGTTTCAGTATTCTATCATACAAAAAAATATTATAAATTCTATAATCTGATTCTAATAAATGCACTTTCTATAATTCTGAGACATATCTCAGGAATTAAATTATAGGCATTATAGTGATTCATCCGACCTATTCCGAAATGGACTAGTATACTATTTCAGAGTATACTATAATCTCATTAGATGTTTATAATTGAAGACATTGGCATTATGCCTTGATGCAATTTTTTTTAGCAATCCAATCGTTAAAAATCCAACTTTAATTCTTGCGCACAGAGCTTTTCGGTGTTAAAACGTCGATTGTCCCTCGTCAGCAAAATGGTACAAGGCAGATTGCAGCTTTCATGAGAATAAGAAAAATTAATTTCCGCAAAGTTCACTTTATGACTCCAGGACTTTAAATATACTATTTTCTCTACTTTTAGGATATTGAACTTGCAAACTTCTTGCACGATTTTATGACAAAGTTCTTGATTTTCAATTTACTATCGGAGATGTCTAATGTGTATATGGAATGTTACGTACAAGAATATCAGAAAGCGTAAAGAAGGCTAGAACATCATATAAGCTCCCCTAATCTTTTTCCAATCTGTCAATCAAGTTTTCTCGCCTACACAAATCAGGGTCTGAATAACCCATTTACCAAATTTTTAAATTTTCAAATGTTTAACAATATGTACCGCTAACTTTACTCTCGCAGGAATAATTATTTCTTAACTAGTTCATTTACCTCTGTTTTTTCATACAAACGGATATAAATAACCTAATTTTATTATTTTTTTTTTACTAATGAATTTCTCTCTTATTTTTGTTTCAGGTGAGTTCAATTTGAAGCCGTGATTAATGTGGGTATCGAAGAATTTGGTGAGACGAATTAATTTATTTTGGTATTGCAATGATATCCTTGAAAGGTGTTAAATTGATTTAAGATTTACCGAATCGATTGATAATTAATTATTTGCTAATTGCGAGTTAAATATTTCACATATATATAAGTAAAGAAAGTAAGACGCAAACGGTTTTCTGCTAGATTGAATGTTAATTAAGTAAAAATAATTTTAACGAATGAAATGCACTGCGAAATGTTTGATGATTGTTATGTCAGATATTCCTTCTGACAAGTGGAATTAAGGTTAGATAATTCAAAATTCAAAATAATAACTTTCTAAATTATTAGGTATATATGTATATTTAAAATAAAAAAGTGTTGCTTGAATTTTAAAGTCACTGAGAATCACTACTCTCCCTGCCCCTCAGGCGCCGCGAGCCCCACATCAATTATCCAGCTTGTTTACGTCATAAAAATTGTAGGAAGCGTATCACGACCATGCCCGAAATATGACATAACGCTAGAGTTGCGTGTACTTCTGGATCTGATTTAGATTTAGAATTATGATAAACATCTATTTTCACTATTTTATTGAGACTAATGTCAGACTGTGGATTAGAAATATTTGATTGTTTGCTTTTTTATACTTTATATTCTGTTTATATTTTTAATTGATGTATAAAATATTTAGCTTTGAATATCTGGATTAATTTGGGGGGGTTAATTTGACCAAGGCCAAAAAAGGCACAAAGAATATGAATAAACACACTCATGTCTGGAAGTCTATACTTCTGTTCTGCCATTCTTCCTTTCTCGTCTTCTTTCTGCACCGTCACTGTGCAATCATCTCAGAACCCTTCGGATTTGTAGAGATTACTCTCGAAACATCCCCCTTTCCCTGATGCGGCTGAATTTCGAGGAGCGTTACATCTTTCCTGAAGACCCGATCCTATCGCCCTCCTTATATTTGAAAACCGGTTCTGCTCTAACAGCAAAAAATTGTATCAGTACCTGGACTTAAAATGCGTAATTTTAACTACATCATACCTTGATGTGAATTTTATTTCCCTGAAATTCGTATGTACTACGCTTTATATAATAATAGGTACACGTTAATGGAAAAAAGTACATTTATATAAAAATGATATCTAAAAATTATGATCGGAGAATTCATACATGTATAGTATAGCAAAGTTTTTAAAATTAATATCTAAAACATCAGATTGGACCATTTTCACGGAAACAATTGAGACTCAAGGTCTGACCTTCAGGAAGGCTGTCCCACAGTCACCAACATATGTATATAGTTATCCTCCACTCTTCAAATAATTTCTCACAATTTAACCTGGATCGATCTCACAGTTTATATATACAATGCACCATAGCACACATGTGTTAGAGGAAGATGCTGGCCAAACAATACATATGTATTGTTTTGGCCAGCTTCTTCCTCTCTCTCAAATCTGACATTTAAAAAAATGTCTAAGTTCAGCTGGAAATTCTGGATAATGCAGATACTTTTTTTTTGCAATATATATATTGCAAAAAAAAAGTATCTGCATTATCCAGAATTTCCAGCTGAACTTAGACATATTTCGTACATATATGTACGAATATTATGATACTAATATAACATATTAGTATACATACACATAACAATTTCCTATCATTACCGCACCACACTATGACAAGTACTTTGGCTATGCCTCTTAATGCTTGTCAGACTGTAACTGTTTCTATCTCTACATCTGCCATTTCTTCTGTCTCTATATTTCATCTCTGTTTTGAGACGATCAATATTCCGTCTCCTATATTACAAAGTATGATTATAATTTCATATCGAACTCAATGTACCAGGCACACTATCACAGTTCTTCACATTCTTTCAATACAAAATGGTCGACGTGTTTCCGGGAATGGATATAGAAAGATACATATCGAAAAATTGAGATCAATGATTCATTCAGGTTGTGCTTACCCCAACAACACGCAATTTTGCACCAGTATTGCTGCAATGTTTCAGCAAAGTTCCACGGAAATTTAGATTTTAGATATCGAAAATAGATGTTTATTCGTTTATACATATGTATATAAAAAATTAGGAAATTTTTAAGATTTTCAATTTTCATTTTTTTCATTAGTCAGGACACTACAAAATCTTCAAAAATTAGGACATGACCTGCTAAAACAGGACGTTTGGTAACCCTAATAAAAGTTCCTCGGATAGAGAGAAATTAACGTTCTATCATTTTTTCTAATTTTGCATACATATAAAAAAAAGATTTAACCCTTTGACTCCCGCCCAATAGCCTGTTACCAAAATATGAATTCTATATGTACTTTTTGCGAGGATTACAGAAAAACTAGCCAAATTTTTAGAATTTTAATTTTGATTAGCGCAGCAATATGTGCCTTACACGCAAATTTGTTTCAGCGGGAGTCAAAGGATTAAAACATGAATGGGGAGTAGGATATCGCATATGATAATGTGTTGTTTAATATATGTTTGAACATCGAACATAATCATCAGATTATTATCATTGCATATACGATACACAGAAGCATGTGAATGCTCCTGATGAGTGATAAAAATTGAGTATATTCTTGTAGCAACAGTCGGTAAAGTAAGTCTTAGTCGGTAACAAATGTCGTTTTTACCAGTTCTTACCATGAAAAGATTGTAACAATTGAAGAGTTTATATAAGGACATGTGATACTTTACCATAAGAGCAAATTAGTTATACCAATTATACATTCGTAATAATAAATATTTTTAGCTAATAAGAGTCAATAAACCTTCGTTTACATGAGACGAAGGTTTATTGACTCTTATTTACTAAAAATATTTATTATTATGAATGTATAATCGGTATAACTAATTTGCTCTTATGGTATCACATGCCCTTAAAGAGATCTGTGAACATAGTTTGGTATATCTCATTTATTAAATTTGAAAAAATAGATCAGTGTTTGAAGACATATATTATACTTTACCATAAGAACAATTTAGTTCCGTCAACTTTACATCTGCAATAGTAAATATTTTTCACTAAAATTAGGTCACTTACCTCCGTCTGGACGAAACGGGGGTGAATGGCCTAGTTTTAGTAAAAAATGTTCATTATTGCGAGTGTAAAGTTGACTTTGGCGAAACTAAATGTGCTCTTATGGTAATTACTACATATTCGCCCTTATGGTAATTCCTAAATGCCCTTAAGGTCATGTGATACTTTACCATAAGAGCAAATTAGTTATACCAATTATACATTCATAATAATAAATATTTTTAGTAAATAAGAGTCAATAAACCTTCGCCTCATATAGACGAAGGTTTATTGACTTTTATTAGCTAAAAATATTTATTATTATAAATGTATAATTGGTATAACTAATTTGCTCTTATGGTAAAATATCGCATGCCCTTAACGATTATGTTAAAAACAATAAATTAATATTTTTGTCTTTAATTCAATCTCTAATACAACTCCATATCACTTTTTTCTTTAAATTTATTATTTGTATCAATTTTATAAGTTTTATGCCACCATCTTTGAAATTTCAAAATATTGATACGATTATAATTTTGGTTCGACTGAACATCACGGGTATGAATTTAAGTTTTTTGGGAATTGAAGAAAGTATAGGAAATTCATAAGATTTGGTATTGATTTTGGAACTGTGTCTTGATCATATGAAAGCTAATGTGGTAGAATTGTTAGCAACTTCACCTATAATTATTTTTGGCACGCCCTCACTCCTAAATTTTCTTTAAATAACAGGAAAATACAAATATTTACCAAATGTTGCTAACATTTGCAATTATGATACGGTAGTTGACGGAAGTTAATAATAGTAAAAAATTGTGTGTGATACACATGCGTACAGGTAATTGGTAATTGATACTGATTGATTGATTGCAGTATTCGCTTGTGGCGCTTCACACTCCGTCTTTGCGGCTTATCACATTTGCTTCGCTTAGGTGTTAACCAGCCCCCGAATCCTGCTTCGAGTACTACGTGCTTCCGGTTTATCTTATGGTACAATACAATTCTTCAAACTCGTTGCAATCAAAATTTGAACACTGCCCGAAATCGAGGTTTAATAATGTCCGCTTTCCATTTAATTAATAATCTACTCGTATGGTTAACACTGTCCCTCAAAATATATACCTTGACACACTTATTCTATACTCTACAATCTATCAAGTTTTGTCGCGCATTCAGTGACTATGAAGCTCTAACTCGTAAACCTTCTCGATGTTCATCTTTACAAACCCCTAATCCATAATTCATAATAAAATCAAACATTCATATCACTCTCGCAAATTGTCTGTTTTTTAGGTACAATTTAAAATACAGGGAAGATAATTTCTCAAAACGCCTGTTTGCGTGTACATAGGAGAAAGTGTTGTGGTATCATTGCCAATGACACTGTTTTATACAAGAGATTGCTGAGGTGTCGCCATCTGAACGCTACGACCTGAACGCTACGACCTTAACGCTTTGACCCCTTCAACCCCTCTTCGACTCTTCCATCCTGATTTCAACCCCTGAACTTGTACAACCGCTTCGCCGCCTAAATAATCATTCTGAAATTCCACGCTGTCAGGAACCTAGTGTTCTTTCAGCTTCGTCCTCGTGTCCCTATTTCCAACCATTTACTGACCCTTTCGCTATGCTCTCTCTTATCTTTCCTTTCGTGGAATCGATATAACATTTATCTGACGTAGCCCTAGAAAACTCGTCTCGCAGCTGCGCATTAATACCACCAGGTGGCCACGAGGCGAGGGTGATCATTGTGGCTTCAACTCGCCATTCTCGCCATTCTACACTATCCATTAGCAATCAGTTTGCAAATTAAGAAACGCATTTCTTAACATTATTCTTTTCTTCGGGCTATCTTATTTAATCTTAATTCATAGTCGGAGAATACTCTATTCACGATTTGTACTTGTATATAAAGTGATAGTGGGTCAAGGCAACTGCTTGGCGGTTACTGATCCCCTCCGTTTACCGTATCCTCCCCCATCTTGTTGAACTGGATAGTGATTAGGTAGTTATAGAGGACACGTGTGACAAAGTTACCACGGGGTTGATTCTTTTACTTACTTACATACTTATTTGAAAATTGAAAAATTTGTTAAAGGTATAGAATGGATGTTTAGACTACCCTCTTTTTGCAGAATCAACATTAGGCAGTATACGATTGGTAGAACGAGCCTCTATCTACTAGGTTTATCTATTGGACAATTGACGAAAATTCTACACTAAACCAGAATGTTAATAAATATGGGTGATGTTGATGAGATTATTGATGTTAAAGATGAATGCGTCACAAATATGTGAATTTAATTTTTTAACTCAGACTGATTTAAAAAGATTCTACTACACAAATTATCATAACGCAATAGATTTTGGATAATGATATTGATCTACTGTCATTAAATTTACCACCAACCATTGTTGGAAAATACCCTCAAACATCAGTCAACCAACGCTGATTATTAATTACAATTTGAATCACTCCTTAATTTGAAATGAATAGCTACAGTCCTGTAGAAAATTAAAACCAAAATAAATCAAGAATCTGGGTTGTTCGTAGGATAATGAATAAAAATTAGTCATATTGACGAAATGCCATCTGTTCACCTAACCGCATTTCTAGGTAGCTAGGTACTTGGAAAACTACGAAATTTCTTTAGCTTCATATATGATACAACCGACATATGTAAATGATTACAGATAGAAGAAGCAATCTAATTAATACCTTATATCTGATGTTTCACCTTATTAATATGAATAAACTACATATGTGATATCATGAAAGCTGCATATTTTCGAGAAGCAACTTTTGGGGAAAGAAAAGTATCTGCACTGCAGATATTTACATATCGCAAAATTAGCGTCAATAGTAGCGGACAGCTTCATTGAGAAAATATTCTTTCCAATATGTGTAAAGAAGATCCAACCTCAGATACTTGAAACACCTTAAGATAAGGGTTTCATCAATTCAACCAGAAACCGTCACTTGTTCTCTATATGTAATAATAATGTTAAAACCATTCCATGACTAATTCATTATTCAGAAATCAATCAGGGATATTTTCGAGGTCGAAACACCTGGGTCGAGCCTTCAGCCTCCGCCCTTCAAGCTGGACTCCCATTGATTTCATCAACCGTTTCTTCCAGCAAACTTGGACTATGTGCACAACGTTCGACGAGATAGCCACACGAATAGAAAACGTAGATGCGAATCAACGAATGTTAGGAGGGAAGAGGGGGGTATTCGTCACAATCACCGGCAGGGTAGCCGCGCCTCTATCGACCGGAAACCGTTTCACCGAGAATGTTCATGCCGGCCGCGATCTTCAATGTTCATCTAAAATTTCCTCTTGGATGTCAATATTTTCCTCATATTTCTTGAAATCTTGTTAGATTTCAACTTGATCCTTTGATCCCAGTTTCATTATTCAACCTTTCATCTTTGCCTTCTTACCAGTAATGACTGGTTAAGTCATCATCTCCTGATGAAACTGAAAGAGCAGCTCTTATCCATATAGAATATTATCTCATTTCCCTACAATCCTGTATTGTAAATGATGCAAGGGTCTAAAAACTCCCCTTTCTGAGTTCTGATCGTGTGCCATCTAATATTCAGCAACTTTCATCGGTGGAATTGCGTTTGCTGGAATTTTTTGATTTTGACATTTGTCCCCTTTTTTGGCATCCGAACTCTGAGACTCTCGGTGGAGTCATCGATACACGCCGCACTTTGCGTCGCGGACACCTCGCGAAACATCACCATGTACTCGTTTCACTCTAAAATCCTTGCTTTTTTGAATTTCCTTATTCCCCTCCTGATGGTGGTCCAATACTGCGCCTGTCGTTACACACCAGAATCGAGGACAATGTCCAATCACACCAGTAACTCAGTATAGGTGTACTGCTGTGACAGGACAATATCCCCGACGCCGGGTTGATGGTCCTGGAGTCGACAATTCTGCTTGCACGACGATGGAGTTTATCTTTTTTTGATTGAGGAATCTCGTCCTTCCGAATCTTGAGTCCAATGTCAGTCGTGGTGACGACTCTGACCAAACCGAATTCGTCGAAAGTTACTTGGACTTTGACGAACAAAAGTAGATCGCAAATGCAGAAGTGACACGGTCGAGCGTCCCGACGGCACTGCGTCGCTCGCAACCCACAGCACCTCCTCCGCACCCTCTTTCGTCCCGGCGCCCCTCGCCAACTCGACTCTCCCGTCGCTATCGTCCTTTCAGTGGCAGTGACGGCTATGGTCGTCGGCTCCGACGATGGTGGGGTCGCCGTCGGTGAGAAGGGGCGGCCACCAACCCCTCGATCTCACCCGCTGAGCAGAAGAACGGTCACGGAGGGTAGAACGGGGGTAGGAGGGCGTATTGATCCACCAGCTGCACGCTCTCAGTTACCCTCGCCTCTTCCCGACCCTTGTTCCCCTGTTCCGCTCTATTCCGTTTCGGTTCCGTTCCATGCCGTTCGCAACTACCCGCTCTTCTGCGACTCTTGGATCAGAGAATCGCTCGCGTGCTCTCGGCTCTCAGTCCTTGCTGCAAGGATGAAGGTATAGGGTGGAATGAGATGGGATTGGGGCGGCTGGTGTAGGATTGAGAAAGATTGAAGGGCAGAAGAGTAGAGACTTCTCTACTGTGGAGGGACAGAAAGGTAGAGAGGGCTGAAGGCTCGCAAACAATATTCACAGAGTATATGAAATGGAGAAATACGCTTCATCCACGCGTACCAGATCCACCCCTATATCCCCTCGACCCATAGGTGGTCGTATTATTACGAACCACCCAAGTCGGAGCTACACTAACTTTAACAAACTTTTTATGCCAATACTATTATATTATTGCTTACCTTCAGGGTGCGAGGTTCGCGCAGATTGTAGAATCGTGGTACCGATGGTATCTCAAAGCGTTGATATTTGTTGCTCAATCTACAAGATAAGTGATGGAAAATTAGTCAAACCGTGATGTCGAACTTGTCGATATAATCAACACGGATTTTTTTTAGTAAATGTCTGCATTTTTGGGAGATGGGTGTGTTTATCACTAAAAATAAAATTTTTCTTTAATTTTTTTTTCCAATCTTTATGATGTGCCCTTTAAAGGAGAAGTGTTCAAGAGTGTATAAGAATTTTACCAGATTTTTGTATCGATAATTGAGCATTTTAATATGACTTGTGTCTGAATTGACCCACGATAAACAAATAAGGTGCCAAAAAAAGTGATAAACTGATCGGGATAAAAATACAAATTTATCATTCCATAATGTGAAAGGGGTCTACTTTCGCGTTAACACTGTGTGCTTCTGCTTCCACCATTTCAATTGCACATATTTTTAGAGAGCAAATGTTTGAGCAAAAAACAGTTACATTGATCTACAGCAAGGTGGCGCATAAATATATGTGATAACACTTATACAAATATACATATAGCTGAAAATTTTGAACAATTTCTGTATACTCACTGTACATCGATTGTTGAACAAAAAAGTGCGTTATAGCTCATAAAAGAAGCAAACGTCGCATCAGCTACCCACAGAAAAATCAGTGGTATAACCTGAAATTTTAAAAAGAAAAACTTTTTACCTGAAACAATAAAGTATTGGAGATTGCACACTGAGAAAAATGTGTGGTTGAGACAACAAAAATTTGGTTGCTATAGAAGCCACAAAATCGTTTAGTTGAGCCAACCAAATTATTTTGTTGGAACGTTTGGTTGAACCAACCAAAAAGTTTGGTAGGCACAAGAAAACTGTTTTGTTGGTCTAACAAAATTGTAGTTGACACTAGGTATTGTTCAATTTATGAACTGTTTTAGCCCTTTTTTTATTATTTTTACTTCAATTATAGATATTTATATTATCGGAAGCTTTTTACGATACGAAAAATCGGAAAGAAATTTTGCGGCGACCGGGATTCGAACTACATATAAACACTTATCTCTAACCTCTAATGTATCGAACGCAACTTAAACCACACGGCTAACCTAGCACATAGAATATTTTACAAAAATCTCAGCAGAGTATCACATAAGGCAGGGCTGGCAGACACGCATGCGTGATCGTGTATCTAGTTGGTTTGGTTAGGCGAACCAAATAGTTTTGTTAGGCTAACAAAAAGACTTGTTAGAACCAACCAAAAAAATTTGGTTGTTTCAACAAAATAATTTTGTGTTGACAACGAAAATTTGGTTTTGTCAACAAAAACTGCTCAACAAAATTATTTTGTTGCTGGGACATTATTTTTTTTCTCAGTGTAAAGATTATAATCGAAAGCAATTATTTCAAATATAAAAATCGGCATGAATGTTTAGAATACTTGAAATACAAAAAATATTACCAATGTGCACCAAATTCTAAAGAATAGTACAAGAAAACCAGTCAATAATATCAATGATTTTTAATTTTATTTTCCAGTGCCAGTATGGAAGCAGCTGCAGCGGCGGCGGCGGCAGCGGCTGCAGCGGCAGCAGCGAATGGAACATCCATCGAGCACGACTTTCACAACACCCTTGTGCCAATAAACGGTAGTCATTCGAGTAGCTCTGGCAGGAGCACGCCAAATGGTACAGATCCAGCACCGGGGAAGTTATTCGTCGGTGGCCTTTCCTGGCAAACAAGCAGCGAGAAACTGCGGGAGTATTTTGGCATGTTCGGAACAGTAACCGATGTGCTCATCATGAAGGACCCAGTCACACAGGTTGGTTCGCGGTTGGTAACACTGCGATCCCTCCTCCTCTTCCTCTGTCTTATTCTTTCTGACAAACTCCATTAGTGTTCGAAAATTACATGTAATACAAGACTTTTTTGGTGTATCTCACGCAGTAATATTATCAAATTTGTAGTTAAATATGTAGTAATTCGATTAAGGGGTGAATGACGTATAGAAGTATTTGGCAGATGCAAGCTGTTGTAGGGAAGGGTATTGTCTGTAATGTATGTAGAAGCACTGTTACGTCTACTGCGTAAGATTTTTTCTTCTTGCAGTTCCTCCACCACTTATATATCCGTAGAGTTGCAATTCCATTGTATAAGTTTTCAATACTTTTTCAATTACATCTCGTGATAAACAATCCAGTTCGATTACAAATCTGATTCAGGTTTGCTGCAATCGGATTGGATAGAGAGAATCTCATTTTCCGCGTCTTTCGTATTACATCGCGTTTTCTTTTTCAACATTCCCTTTTTAATTCAAAGAATCAACTGTGAACACCGCATGTGTTCAATAATAATCTCCTGTCAGAGACAATATTTCACGGCAAAAATAAGGCAGTGTCCAGCAGAAAAGTTGTTTGACACGAGGAAAGGGGAATAACGATGATCATAATGATGATGATGATGATGGTGATGATGATGATATGACGATATGATGATGATATACTGATAAAGATGATAATAATGATGATGATAATGATGAAGAGGAGAAGGAGGAGGAGGGTGAAAAGTTGAGCGAGCTAAAGAGCTCACTTAGGTCAGGTCGCTTGAGCTCTTCGTATGTTATAATCGATCGATGCCTCCTCTTTCGCGTTACAGCGAAGCCGCGGTTTCGGCTTCATTACCTTTGCGGAGCCTGGCAGCGTCGACAAGGTTCTCAAGTGCCCGATTCACACTCTCGATGGTAAGAAGATTGATCCCAAGCATGCAACGCCCAAAAATCGTGCTAAACAAGCAAACCGCACCAAGAAAATCTTTGTGGGTGGCGTTAGTCAGGACACCAGCAGCGATGAGGTCAAGGCGTATTTTAATCAGTTCGGCAAGGTCGAGGAGACGGTCATGTTAATGGATCAACAGACCAAGAGGCATCGAGGCTTCGGTTTCGTCACCTTTGAGAATGAGGATGTCGTAGACAGGGTCTGCGAAATTCATTTCCACACTATCAAAAACAAGAAAGTCGAGTGCAAAAAAGCTCAGCCCAAGGAGGCGGTGCAACCTGGAGCACTAGCCCTCGGTAAGCGAGTCGTTCTCGGTGCCCTTGGCGTTCGACTTGCTCCCCAGCCGACACTTCCAGTAGCAGCGGCCACAGCCTCACAAATCGTTGCTCACGCTCAAGCACAGGCTCAGGTACAGGCGGCGGCCGCAGCTGCCGCGGCGGCTCAAGTTCAAAACGCGGTAGCTGGATATGGAAAGCTCTTTGCTGGCGCTTATCCTGCGGCAGCTCTTTCGGCCTACAGATATACCCCTTACCCCATCCCAGCCTCAGCTGCAGCTGCTGCAGCCGCAGTTGCGGCAGCAGCGGCAGCCGGACCTGGTCAGCCTCCGCCTCCACCACCTAACGGAGGACCTGGCGGAGCTGGATCCAATTCCCAAGCTGCACATGCAGCCGCAGCGGCTGCTGCAGCAGCAGCAGGTCCTCCACCCAATCCCTATCAAGGATACTCGCTCACCAATGTAGACATGTCGAGCTTCCAAGGTGTCGATTGGGGATCCATGTACGGTATGGGTATGTACGTGTAGACCGAGCCTGGAGGATGGAATTGCCGATCTCAGCCACACGATCTGGTCACACCGCAATCTAGCATCCTCGAAGCCAAATTAAATGCCCCATTCGTCTTTCCTTCCTTTAGAAATCCCTTTTCCCCATACCTAACTTATTCTTCACAATAAGATCCTTAATCTTTCATTTCGTTTCGTTCATATCGATTAGTCGTTTGGTCGTTCAGACGTTTACTCGTTTAGTCATTTTTGTTCCTAGTTAGCGATACTTGCCTTCGGACCGATTTGTGTCGCGAACAACAAATACTCAAGCATGTTTCCCGTCGGTTGAATTTAAGTAGTTAGTACCTTTGCCTCTCAAGTCTAGGTAGCGAAGGGGCCAGAGACTAATGCGGTATTTTTTTCAAGTAACGAAAGACAATATTCTCTTCTATTATTCATAGTCTCTAGCATAAGTTCATCGCAATTTAAGCAATTTTCGGTGTTTGCCTAACGCTGATTGGATCTTTGTAGATGAATTGTTTTTGCACAAGGATTTTACACTCGGGAATTAACTCGCAAAGGGGAAAGGGAAAATCAGGTGGAAACATTTTTCGATTTGAGTGCCTAAAAATTCTTCGCTAGTTAGCAAGCAGTTGTTTGAATTTTCAAACGGAATTTGTAATCAAGAATGCGAACAGCCGAGATTCCGATTTCCCTTCGCGTAGTCGAGTAGTAGGTTTTGATTCTAGACAGCAGAACTTTACGTGCCTGTCGATATTATTATTATTTTTTTTTTCTTTTTTTATCGAAGACCAAGCTGCTGCTGTACTCGTTTGACAATGTTCTCGTTTATACAATCCTTTTGCCTTCAATTTGACTGAACATGTTAGTGTAAAAAAAAAAAAAAACAAACAACCAAAAAAAGAGAAAAAATAATTCACACAAGGCTCTAATCAGTGAACAGGATCGACAAATAACAGTCACCCTGTACATATCGTCTACCATTCGACTCTGTTACTTAAGTTCTGAGAAGGAAAATTGAGTAAACTTAATAATTCTAGTACTTAAATATAATACTCAACAATAAGCATTCGAAGGGAGAAAAGAGAATTGAGATTAGCTCATTAATTTAAGTCGCAGCGAGTAAGTTAGGAATTAAGCCAAGCGAATGTACTGACAAGGATCGTCTCCTCGATCCAAAAGTTGTGTTTTCTTTCAATCTTCATTAGGGTCGAGGAAGCGATCAAAACGTAAAACGATGAGAATTTTCCAGCAATAAGCGGATACTTAACTATACTTAATCATATCTTATAAATATAGTGATATTACTGGTAATGACACGGTTAGAAAGTGAAGGAGCCAGAGAAATAGACGAAGCAAATGAGAAGTGTAGAGGTGGAGAAAAAGTTATTGAAAGGCATTTATTTCAGTCATTCTAATTGTGTATTTAAGAAAAAAACATGTATATTCTTTGAAGGATGACGCTTTATACGCAAACGGATTATTGTATTGCGTCATTAATATCTCAAAAATCTGTGATTGACTCCTCTCGTTTTCCCCATTCTCTCTCCTTTTCTCTCTTTCTCTCTTTCGTCACTTTCTCTTTAAACCTCTCTCATTCTTCCTCTCGCTCACAAAAAAAAAAAGTTGGACTGAGAAAGTTGAACAAGAGATTTGTCACAGGAAGTTTTCATTTTCTATTAAAGCGGAGATCAAGACAAAGAGAGATAGAGTGATTGGGGGGGGGGGGGGCAAAAGAGGAAACTTAAAAAGCGTGCGTTATATTAAAATGTTGATGATGCGCGAATTGGCGCATACAAATTAATTCTCATATGGTATGATGCGTAGAGCGGTTTGTGTTTGAGTATGAGTTTGCTAGTAGTATATTGGCTTGTGGATACAACGACATCAAAGGGTGTAACAAGTTCGTATACCCAGCCATTTACTTACTATTCCCAGTGCCGAGACTCTGTGGAGTATTTGGGGTCGAATACGTCAGAATTTTGAGAAACCCTCTTATATTTTTCATTTTTTAAGTGGACACTTGCGCCATTTGCAGAGGGAAAAATAAAAGCTTAAGCAACTCGAAATAAGAGAGTCCAACGCATTTGAGGTGTTGACAAGAAATATCTCTCAATTTGTCGAAGAGAGGAGAGTCAATGTGGTAGGTTTTGTCCTTTCTTTGACTGGAGTGTCACGAAAAATGAAGATCAATTCTCAAATGACTTTCGTATTGCAGATTGATTCACAGATACGCCGTCTCACGAGTTTGTTTCTTTGCCGCCACTGTCCGATCCTTGGTCAATTTGTAATTATTTGGTCAATTTGCGAATATGTTGATAGTATTTTGTAGTAATTAGTTTTGGATCTAACCACTAACTAGTTTAGAACGATTAGGATAAGCATGCTGGTTGAAAAATTTCTTTAATTATTTTCTTTAAATAATTTGATGGACGTTAGAGATTACTGCTATATCATCCTTATCTTCCACTCCTCACTCGTCTCTATCACTGTCTATCCTCTCCAGAATTTTCACCGCTAGAGGAGAAATGAATTGTGATCAATTTGGTAAGACTATTTTATAGTCATGCATGAAGATTTTTAATAACACCAGTTGTTTAGAAGTAATTTTACCCCCTTTTACGATGCGATAATTCATTTGTCCAGGTGGAATTCTCTTTTGTAAAATAATTGTAAACAGATCTTTCTCTATTTATTTATGTTTTGTACGACGTAAATGTGCGAGTGTTTCTGCACAGTTGTGCTTCCTGGTATTATTACTGTTTTAAGTTCTCTAATTGGTAATTCTAGAATTATATCTAATCATTAATTATCTATTTATGACAATCCCACCGCGTCGACACTTTACTTTAGACATTACCCCGACAATCCTTCCAATTTCAATTCTCTACACTCTAGATTGTATGTACGGTGTGCCCTGCCGTAGAGGCTCTCTGAAATATAAGCTTCCATGATGTTTTCCAAAATCAATTTCCCAAAATCCACTCTGTGTTCCCTCGATTTTGAAAAGAAAAAAAGGGGAACAGAGAGAGCGAGAGAGAGAGAGAAAGAGAGAGCGAGAGAGTAAAGAAAGTAAAGAAAAGCAGCAAGAACGTAGCAAGCAAAAAAACTGCCTTCACGCTTACAGAGCCTAGATTACTCTTAGATAACGCGTTCCTACTGTACGACCGATACTCGAGACGTATTACTATGTTATGATTATTACTAATACTACTACTATTACTACTTCTACTACTTCTACTACTACTACTGCTGCTGCTGCTGCTGTTGCTGCTGCTGCTGCTGCTGCTGCTGCTGCTGCTGCTGCTGCTGCTGCTGCTGCTGCTGCTGCTGCTGCTGCATATACTGTTGTTATGATTATGAGTATCACCGCCATTATCATCTTATTGCCATTATTATTGTGCATCAGAATCTTTCTTATTATTGTCATTGCTGTAATTATTATTATTAGCAAGCCTGATTTCACGAGACCACATGCAGACACGGAGACTTCTTCGACACGTCTGGTATGTCGTGTTGTCGCGTGTTATGCGAGCGGTTTTTTTTCTCTTACTCGTATTATATTCATATAAATTTTGTTGTAAATTATTTATAAATTAATTATCCAAGTAGTTTTTGGCACAATAGTGAACAAACAATTATTGTTTGGATTGGTTAAACAATTTTTTCTAATGTAGAGATTCTGAGTAAAGGAAGTGTTGAAAATACCGCTCGCAAGCATACTTTAGAATGTACAAATGAGAACATATACTCACCCACTCACTCATTCACTCACTCACCCACTGACATCCACTCTGAATCTTACTAACTCTGATACAACAACGTATATTAGTTTAGTCGATGCCTAGAGACATTGCCAATAAAGTAGTTGTTTAAAACTGGTAGCTAACATCTTTATGTATTTCCTTGTATTTGTCACTTACCCTGTATTTTACCTTGTATCTTACACCTAACAGTAAAGTAATGTGTTGGTGCTGTGTTTGCGTTACCGGCCCGTTCGTGCCAGTAGCACTACAGTGAGTACCTCACGGGAAAATGTCTGTAAACTGTGTTGTCGATTTAGCTTGTTCTTGTCTTGGGGTCAAGTAGATTAGAGTGATTGAAAAAAATAATTGTAAGAAAAAGTCTTAACTAAAACATTTTGTTTGATTTGTTACGTGGAAAATATGTGAAGATAATAGTTTAAACTTAAAAGTAATTATTTTTGGAGCACTCTAAAGTATGGGTATATATATATACATTTATATATATTTATTTATTTATTTATTTATTATCGGCTTGGGTGTAAAATAACAAAATAGTTGACATTTTTATCATTTTACTGGCTTTAGATCACGGAAATCTGTTATAATATATACAGTTCAATTAAATTTCTTTAAATAACAACTCACATTAGGGATGGAATATATTCGAATTGCATATATTATTCATGTAGAAAAGTGTTAAATTTGTTTAATGAAAAATTTCTCAAGGTTTTTTAACTTTTATTTTAACCGTAAAATATTCTGTGGAACTTTTGAGCATTTTTTTCTTGTTACTTTTTATGCACCTTTAAGGACATGTGGTAATTACTATAAGAGAAAATTTTATTTCGACAACTGGGAATGGAAAAAATCGAGAACACGGTTCGTAAAGTATGATCTAACAAAACAGGCAAATAAAATAAAAGCCCGTATGGTACCCGGTACACGTCGCGATCTCATGGTGGTTGATTGAAATGCCTGCGTTCGCCCGTGTGTATATCCTTTCTTCCTCCACCGAGATATATTTCCGTATCCGTAGCAAGAAGACGACGAAGTATCTGAGAGCACTTTGGTCAATCGGAAGGACGTTGACTTTTGCTTTGATGACTCGGACGGTTTGTAAAGAAAGTCAGCAGAATAATGTGTAGCGCATGCTTTAGTTTAGCCCAATCCTTAGTCCCTGGCACTCTCACCGAATAATATAGAAAAAATATTTGATAAAAAAATTTTAAAAAGAAATTCATTTTCCGAGGATCATTGTCGTACTCCATTCATTTTCCGAATTCTCTTAGATCAATCAGTGATAATAATTAACCACCACCATGACCACTCTCTTTTTCTCACTATCGATAATAACAAAGTATATGGTCAATTGGTCATACAGAAATAAATTGGTGTCGAGTCTAATAACTCGTATCTGTTAAACTAAAAAGAAAAAATTAAATCAGAAGTCTTTCGATGATGATATACAAAAATAGAATAAAAGGGAGCACTTTAATTTGCTGGGGTATAAATTCGTACTGACAGGTTGAAATGGCGCCATTTCATAACTTTAACATTGTTTTCTGTCTCTATTGAATATTTACAACTTTTCAATCATACAAACTGGTATCTCTGAAAACTGTGACCTCAAAGTTTAAAAATTATAAAACGATTCCTTAATTTTGAGATTTGAAAATTTAAAAGTAGAATATTGAGTGTTCCTTTGTGATTCCTCTTATAATTTTAATGAACCTATCATCGATTGACTTTCGTTAAAAAATCTAAAATATCAATCTGTGGAAATAACAAGAAAATGCATAGTCAGCGAATTTAGAAAGCGCAATTTTAAAATCCAAATTATTTTCAAAGAATTCTCTATATCTATTTGTATTTTTTTCTCACGTTGCTGTTCCCGAATTTGTTCCCCATAAAGAAAAGGTAAATTGGATCTGAAGATCGTGCATTATAAGTTTACGCCTGCAAATCTTTATTTTTATTATTTTTTTTAAAGAAAAAAAAAGCAGATATGTATCTCGATCGTAAAAGATAATTGTGATCAATTTAGATTGATAGAAGTAGGATCTCGTCTATGAATGTCTTTAAATCGCTCTCGTATTACATGAAGAAACCTATAGAATAAAAATTTTTCCTAAACTACTTTGCAATTTAGAGCTAGACAAATATTGAGAATTTTTAGTTTTGAAAATACTAAATTTTAGAAAAAATATTTCAAACTTTACTTGCTATCATATGAATAAATTTAGAATTTCAAGTTTTCTTTTACAATTTTTACTTTTTCAAGAAAACAATAGTGCGCAAACGTACGTGTTCATGTTTTTAATGTCTGCGCACTATTAGTTTTTAAAAAAAATAAAAATTGTGGAACAAACGTTTGCTCATTATATGGTAAGTAATACGTGCCCTTAAAGTATCAGATATTTTTTTTGTAAAATTCACTGTTCTCACTAGTAAAAATTCTCAATATGATACGTTTAATTGTCCCTAAAGTGGAATGTATTTTAGGAAAAATTGATATAACAGGTTTTTCCGTGTATCACATTGATTATACCT
The DNA here is from genome assembly GCA_904066015.1 of Synergus gifuensis. Taxonomy (NCBI): domain Eukaryota; kingdom Metazoa; phylum Arthropoda; class Insecta; order Hymenoptera; family Cynipidae; genus Synergus; species Synergus gifuensis. The sequence continues at coordinate 2,402,298 of CAJFCO010000081.1, forward strand.
CTTGTACGCGATGCAGGATTTCCAGTTAATAACGCAAATCTTTGTCGATTCGACTACCCGAGTGCCTTATAACCCGCGACCTCGTATCATCCCCTGACTCAAGGACTTAGTGCATCCTCTAAAGTACACAATCTCGATCGGCTATAGTGTATCATCGTCTGCGGATGACTTTGGTCGAATCAAGAATATTCAGGTAAGATATTTATTAAATCGTAGAAATCTCATCTAGTCAGTTACCGTTTGCTATTTAGTGTTGCCTCCAATGTGATCACGAGACCAATTTTTTCTGCGCAGGATCGCCCAATTTAGACCAATCAGTAACTGAATAACAATAAAAAAGGTCTCTCTATATATATTATATATATATATCAACATATTCTAAAAAAAAATTTAGAATAAACCAGTTCGAACTCAAGATTCATCTGAATGGTACTTATACCAGTTTGTGATAAATGTAGCACGAATTCGAACCCTACAACATTTTCAACATTTGGTAACAGGGATATTGAATTTGACCCTCCTGTGGCCAAAGTTTTAAAAAAATGGTGTAAATCTCTAAATTTTGAAATAACTTTGATTTAATCTGCCGATAATATTTTTATTATGAAATACTGGTAAATTTCTTGAAATATTTTGATTAGGAAAATACATTCGCATTTCGTGCTTTGGTAAAACCTTCACTCAGATATTGAGTAATAAAGAAAAGAAATAGGCGATCATGCAGTCTGAATTGTCAAATGTAATTAGTGTATATAATGTGTACGTCCATTTGAAGTGTCTAAAGTTTAGTCTAAATATGACCATCTCAGTTAAAAAACAAGTTATTTAGATAAATTTTCTAGTATTGTTTTGTGAAAGTCATAAAACATTTCAGATGGTTGAGTACACAATATATATGTTTATGTATATATATATATATATATATATATATATATATATATATATATATATCAATGGCGTAGCTTTATTAAAAGACGTTTGCTATTCACTTCGATGAGCTTATTGATGAGCCCCCAATCCCACCGACCTATGATTCTAGTCAAAATAGATATTCAACTTTGCCGAATCCTTTTATGCGCACTGCATAGAAGGAAAAACATCTTTTTTGTGTGTGTCACGAAACACTGCTCTGAATAAGAACAATCCAATTTACTTTGTATTCTAAGAATTTTTGTCTCGTTATTCGATCTTTAGGATCAAGTATTCTTTTTAATGTTTTTTTTCAGTCGTCCCAGTGTCGTTTAAAGTATATAAGAAAAATGTATCATTTATGTTTGACCGATAATCAGCAAGGACAACACAAAAATAATACATAAATACTGCATAAAAAATATTTTTTGTTCCCAATTCTGTACAATTGAAATGAATCTTTTAAACCTACAATAATAATCGAGCTGTTTGACTTGAAAATTTTTTCTAAGCACATTGTAAACAAACAAAAATACGACATTTTGACTGAAGGAAAATATTGAAAGACTGATGTTCCAGTTGACAAAGTAAAAAATTAAAAGATAGAAACGAGAGTAGAATAGTTGTGATAGAAGTCTCCAAGGGAGAAAAAAAAACAAAAAAATTTTGGATAATGGGACCCATGCGTATTGCGAACCGTAGCGTTTTTTTATGCCAAGTACCTTTAAAGAAGGCGGCGTCTTGTTCTTCCAATCGTAGGTACGATTATACTATAAAAGTGTGTAACGGGTTAAAGTACGTAATTTTGCGTACCATGTTCAATACGACCGGTGTCTCGAGTGTTATCGGTAAAATTTATATTATAAGCAGTTTTTAATAGCGAACTGGATTATTAACTGTTCGCGGAAGGTTCAAGTGTTTGTCGCTTTACGGGTGTCTCTCTATATCGACGTAGTAGAGGGAAAAGAAAACCTTAATCTAAATCTAGTCAAATCGTAATATTATTGATTTTTTATTATTAATTTTCAGTCAAATCCCAACCCTTTTATCTAGACTTTTTCTTGTTACTTTTGATTTGTTTATTTTATTTTGCAATCCCTGATCTTTTCCGCCTCTGCAGTTGCATGGGAGTATACAGAGAAGGTGATACACAATGCAATATCAGCGATACCGCATTCGAGACTCTGCGACGAGGACGATAAAAAAAATTGAAATGACTGAAATAATGAAATTTCTTCAGCCAACTCACTCTGCCCTGCGCTTATCGTACTCAAAGATTTAAGGTGTATTACATAATAATTTTCTTTTAATTGAAATTATTGAAAACTTATTTCTTGAGTTACAGAATTTCTTTCTACAACATATACTTTTGTCTTGGAAGATTTAATAAAATTGTATGAAAATAGATTTAAAAAAAACAAGCTTTCCTGTCTTCGCCAAGATTTTTTTCGTCCTCGTAGCAAAGAACTGAACAAGTAGGCTATTTTAAATAAACAAAAAAAAGACATTCCGTATTATTTATTTCGAATTGTGAAAACGTTTGTGATGTATCTGTAATTTATTTTTTATAAATATTCTTTAAATGGATGTATCCCTTCTAGGGATAAGACTATTTTTCAAAAAATAAATAAATAAATAAAGGCCAAAAATTATTAAAAAGTTTTTAAAATCGCATTTGTCTACTTTATTTTATTGTCTTTTAAGGACGTGTGATTCTTTACCACAAGAGAAATTTGGTTTCGCCAAATTTATGTTTGCAATAATAAATATTTTTCACTAAAATTGATTCAATTTCTAAATGAAGTTTTAGCAAAAAATATTTATTATTGCGAGTGCAGAGTTGGTGAAACTAAATTTGCTTTCATGGTAATTACCACATGCCCAGAATTATAATGCCTGAAGAATTGTATTTATTTTCTATTGTGTTTACTTTTTGTACTCCTTGCACGTCACCATTATATTACAATGTATATATTCATATAATCCAGAAGTCCTCGTAAAATTAAGAAAATAGATTATAATTTTGATATTGTTTGTATCTCACTCTCTAAATCTGAATCAGCGAAAACCATACCAAATCAGTGAAATTCGCTGATGAATCAGCGGAATTGCTCTCATAGAGGGCGTGATATTCACTGATTCATCAGCGAATTTTACTGATTTGGTATGGTTTTCACTGGTTCAGATTTAGAGAGCACTATAAATATATTTTTCGTGGCTAACAACAAAATTAGTTAATAAATTTATTACCGCATATCTATATTTAAACTAAATAGCTGCAAGTGTGCGCAATAAAATTGAATTAGATTCATCAAAAATGGATTAAATAAATTCAAATTCCTGAAATTCATAGAGGATTGATATATACCATACGCCGAAAATATAGATATATGGGACTTCTGGTTTATATATATCAGGAATGCATCTTGTGATAGGAAACTTATTTGCGATACGAGACTCTAATATTATCTATAATCTATACAGAGTATAGACAGCTATACAACTTCTCTGTAAATATTTTGAACATTTTTAGCGAAAGCATATCTCGCTACAAGAAAAATAAATCCAACTAACACTCCTTCTCCATGTATGCAAAACCTTTTCAAAAATCACCCTATTTCTCCCTTTAATTACTCTAATTTTTATTATAAACAGCTTCTAATTACGACACATACTCCATGGCTGTGAGTAGAAGCGAAGCGATAATTAATATAATATATGAAATGCCGTGGTTTTCGGAGCGACGACACCCTTCGCGATTTGTACATAAATTTATATAAATCTTATACATATTTGTGTATATATTTTTTCAATCTCATTCCAATGCCGACAGTTATTTGTTTCATTGAGTGCTCCTCTCGCGAAGTATGTATACAAATAAAGTTTTAAATTAAGAAAATTTGTCTTGTTTTAAGACAAAAAGGGAGTTTAAATCTAGCATTAAGTCTAAAAACGGACATAAATTAAGGTGTAACAAAAACAAATTGTAACAAAAACTAGATTTTTTTCTGTGAAAGATCTGAGCATATTAAAAATACCGTTTATGATAGTTGGGCTTTGAGAAGAAAATACCAAATATCAGTAAGGACGATTAATGCTTTTATTTCCGATATTTAAGCCTATTTTATGTTGATTATAAACTGTTAGTTAAAATTTAAATCAACGTAGAATATAGGTACCGGTTATACCGTATAACAACCGTGTCTCTATATACATAGTCTTTATTTCCTTGATTTCACTTTCATTTTGTATAAATTAAAATCTAATTAAAAGTGCCCTGTACCCGTTTTGTCAACGTTGGAAATATTTGATCATTACAAATAATCACGTAGTCATAGTGGTGCATTATTATACAATATATTTATTAATTACAATAATTGTGTAGTTTTGGGGTGACAATATCACGCTTCTAGAAAGAAATTTCATTATGGAGAGGTCCAATTTGATGCGCCTTCTCCTTACCAACTTGTCTGAACAAAAGTTGAAAATAATATTTCATTTTTTTATAAAAAATTACCTTTTTATTCACAAAATACCTGATTTGTGATTATACATATATTATATTATACAGACATTAATTTTTCATGCAATAAAGGTAATATTTTTACAGAATTAAGTATTAAATAAATTTGGATATATAATTATTATTTTTAAAAAGAAAATGTAAACAGTATTTAAATTCATCTTATGGTTATAGTACATTTATAAAAATGTTTGTGTGCGTGTGTATGTATGTGAGTGTGTGTACGTCTAAGTTAAAATTGCGATTATGTTGAAATTCATAATTCATGAATCTATCGAAACAAAAGTATGTATCTTGAAAACGTGGGGAATACTTTTTTTTTTCTTTAGACGTACGTACAAACACGTACAAACATGGTCTGACTAAGTATTGACTTTCTCTACTCATCAGTTGTAAGTTTACTCTCAAAGAAATTATTATGAATACGATTATTAATTAAAAGCTGTGAACATTTTTCTAAAACTATTTTGAAAGTAACACAGAAAAAATTCTAGTTTTTGTTACAGACTATTTTTGTTACATCTTAATTTAAATCCAATGACGCTAGATTGAAACCCACAGCATCTTTAATCTTAAAACACGACCGTAAAAAATGAATAGTCTTGTTTCAGGATTAAAGATAGGCTTAAATGTAGCGTTAAGTCTAAAAATCTAAAATTAAGATCTAACAGAAACAATTAAGCTCTAACAAAAACTAGACTTTTTTCAGAGAAATAATTATTTCGTACTATATTTCTTAAATATGAAAGAATAAATCTATTTTTCTCAATTTTGATAAATAATTGGTAAAATAAATCTTTTGTAGGTGTTTGGAGAAATATTTAATTCGAATTGTATTTACTTAAACTTTGAAAAAAAGGATTATTGTGCCTTTTTAAATTTAACGCCCCCGCCGATCGAGTCAAGAAGAAGGCGTCAAATTGTAACGGTAAATCTTCATGTGAGCATTTTCTCGTATAATTGACGGAAATCAATTTTAAAAAATTTATAAAAGTCGGGTCTGAAGGCTTACTATTCTATTATAAAGTATTCATTCTATATATACATGGTAGGAACTATAATTTGTACATATATATGTAACGCTTTTTGGGAGGTTTTTATATCCCTCCCTAATAATTATATACCATCTGTAATTTCGTTCCTATTTATATTACTTATTTATTTAATAACATAAGGCGTTACGTATTTTTTGAACAGCCCTTAATCTGCTATCTTTATTTATATATTTAATTTTTATTAAAATAATAAAATATTACACAGTTACTAATAAAGTATGTCGTACAAGTACAAACGATATATCAACAAACAGTTATTATGCGATAATATTGTACGATAAATGAAACTGATGATGATAATTTTATTATTCTAATGAAATAATCGCGTTCTTAAATAAAACGAGAAAATATCACGCAAAGACGCACCTAGAGCGACCTCTGCCTTACAAACAGTGAGTAGTGAGTAGAGTGAGTAGAGTATGATAAATATATATGTTTTTAAAAATAATATCATTATCACCTTTACGACAGCGACATTTTCGTACTTTAATAAAAATAGTAGTCTGAGTTTTCCTCTTCTCGTTTCGTCTCGTCTAGTGATGCATTTAAGCGAGATTTAACAAAGACAAAAAACAACATGAATGATATTTTTTCTCGACTTTAAAAAAATTTAACAGAGTTCAAAAAAGTCAAGAATCTTGTTTGCTTGATCTTTAACTTTTCTGAACAACCTTAACGACATATGGTAATTACCATAAAAGGAAATTTATAGTTTTGCCAACTTTACGCTCGCAATAATAAATAATTTTTGTTAAAACTATGATTTTATTAAAACATATTTATTATTGCAAACGTAAGGTTGACGAAACTAAATTTCCTCTTATGCTAAGTAATACAGTTTCAAAATTCCAAGAGTTGAAAAGCGAGAATCGAAAAGTTTTTGTTTTGTGCATCATTTATAGTTTCGTCGAATGAGCCATATCTTGTACGATACATAATATAAGCTCGCTTCTTTTCTCTGACATTCCAACAATTTTCAATTTCAATTAATTAACTAAAATTGAATTATTTATACATATATAGATACGTGTACATAAATTATTTATAATTTCTATTTACTTAAACTTTTTTTTAATAGTATTTATGTTTTCAATATTAGTCCATACATATCTATATGTATATAGATTTAGAAAAATTCCTCTAATTGGAACATACTTTAAAATGGAGTTTTTTGGTACTGAGACAGAGAAAAGATACGACTAGCGTAGTGTAACTTATTGATTTAATTTATATGTTAGGTACATTTAATATAGTTAGCACGCGTAAAAATTGGTGGTTTCGTATATATACTCTCTGTTGTATAATTCCTTGCGGAGACTTCGATATAAACAACCATAGTCTCTGTTTTAACACATACATGATCTTACACGAGAGACAAAATAAAGAATTTTGAGTGGGATTTTATCATTAATTTATCTAAAGTTGTCTCTATATAGAAAGAAAGAATAGAAAAGAAAAGAATAAGAAAAAATTATTAATTACTTTCTCATTAGAAATTAGTAATTATTACTCCCAAATAAGAAATTGATTATATACTTCAGAGTTTTATAAATTTATTTTCAAATTATTAGAATTAGAAATAATAGGGAAACTATGTGGAAAATAACAGTAATCCATGAAATAGTGATTATAAATCATAATACTGCAGTGAAACTTTTAATCCGAGATTTTTCATCAAGCAAAATCCCTTACTTCGTCTCACGTGAGTGTTTCGTTAGCATCGGCTATACATTTCCGATAGCTGTCAAATCCATTGTTGTATAACGAATACGTAAGCCTTAATTAATACATAATTAAAAAGATATGCTAAGTAAAGTATTGATAACGCAGTAAATTTGGACTTACATGTTAAGTCTCTATTTAGCTCAAGCAGCTCTAAGAAGGAAAATGATAAAAATAACAAAACAAAAGCATTAAAAATAATCAAGTACTTACTACAGGTAAACTCATGTTTTATGTACCTGTTGTTGTTGAGAACATTAAAAAATAATCTTATCCCACCATAAATCTACACAAGATCTATATTTATTGCTGTTTGTCACCGCATATATAAATTCAAATTAATCTTTAATTAAAATATGTAACTGTTTTCATAACTTTCATTTTTGCTTGTCCTATTTATATGTGTCTAATTTTGACCAAGATTTATCTGATTTTAAATCAAAAATCAAGAGGATCTACATTATTTAGGTACGTATGAAATTAATATATGTAAATACTTTTTTGTAAATATAATTTTAAAGCAAAGAAAAATTTTTGAATTTTAAAGACAAGTATTTTATATAGTTACTTTTTTATACCGATGTATATAAATAATTCAACTCTATTTAACGAGTTATATTGTTTATTTTTATGTATCTTATGGTAAATAATAGTAATACATTGTTTTCCCAATTTCAACTCTTATATAAGTTTTAAAATTTTGGTTCCACAGATTATTTAAATGTACTCTAAGAATTTGTTTACAAAGCTTTTGTAATCTCTTGACAGTGAAAGATAAAGATCAATTTCCTAGGAGTTAAAAATGTTTCAGTTTTCTTGCAAAAAGCATTTCTTAGAAAGATAATGGAACAATCTAGGTAAGTAAGAGTTTCGAATACTGGTGATTGTGATGCTGTGCCTGAATTCGGTTGGGAATCGCTCTAAGTACGTGCAGTGTATATATATATTTATCATACAATACAGTACGATTATAAGAGCGGATTAAATTATGTATGTAATATTTGTACAGCTGAAATGGATTCTACTTGCTGAGCACGTATAGGATAAAACCTTAAATGTGCTTCTATACTATATTATGTAATAAGTTGCGAATATATAAGACTTATATCCAATACTGATTTCATGTACAAATATTTTCTATACATAGCAAATTATCATTCTTTTTTTCATCTCAAAGAAATAGTGCATACTATATTCCTCTATATGATGTACATATCTAATTTTTACTGAACATTCGGTCGCGCATACGAATAAGTATTACATATAATATATACCTATTATATGTATATACATACATATATATCAGTCGTCTCGGACTTTGCTCCCACTGCTATTTGAACCCTACATCCCAAGTGATCTTCCTTCCTCACTCTATATCACCCTCGAATACCCAACCATCACCCCCTATATGTATTATATATATCCAACCTCCCAAAAGAACCAACCGACCTCAGTCGACACAACGATCGAGTTACATAATGCAAACAGTCCTATTGAATATTTAGCCTCTGAAAGTGATAAAAAATACACTATGACAAAACTTTCAAGAATACAATAAGCATGTCCTTGCAAAGGACGTAATTGGTAAGATGTATTATAGTTTTATTTTATACTGGATATATTCCACTTGAAATAAATTTTTAAAAAAACCTATTTTTGGGACCTAGATATTGTCACCACCACAAAAATAAGGAAACAAAAATATTCGCATGTATATGAATCAGAGCCGTGCGCAGGGGGGGTGGTATCCCCCCATAGACAAATTAAAATAAAAAATAAGATTTTATTTTACGTTAAAGACGATCATTTGAAGGAAATTTTTTTATTGAAACATATACATACGGCTAACAAATTCCAACACCCCCTTTACGTGACAATAATATACGGCTGAGAAATTTCTACACCCCCTTTACATGACAATAATATACGGCTAACAAATTCCTACACCCCCCTTACGTGACAATAACATACGGCTAACAAATTCCAACACCCCCTTTACGTGACAATGATATACAGCTAACAAATCCCAACACCCCCTTTACGTGACAATCGTATACGGCTAACAAATTCCAACACCTCCTTTACACGAAAATAACACACGGTTAACAAATTTAAAACACCCCCTTTACGTGACAATGATATACAGCTAACAACTCCCAACACCCCCTTTACGTGACAATAGTATACGGCTAACAAATTCCAACACCCCCTTTACACGAAAATAACATACGGTTAACAAATTTAAAACACCCCCTTTACGTGACAATAATATACGGCTAACAAATTTAAAACATCCCCTTTACGTGAGAATAATATACTGCTAACAAATTCCAACACCCCATTTACGTGACAATAATATACAGCTAACAAATTCCAACACCCCCTTCACGTGACAATAATATACGGCTAAAAAATTACAACACCCCCTTTACGTAACAATAATATACGGTTAACAATTTTCTACACCCCCTTCACGTGACAATAATATACGGCTAACAAATTACAACACCCCCTTTACGTAACAATAATATACGATTAACAATTTTCTACACCCTCTTCACGTGACAATAATATACGGCTAACAAATTCCTACACCCCCTTTACGTGACAATAACACACGGCTAACAAATTCCAACACCCCCTTTACGTAACAATAATATACGGCTACGAAATTTAAAATTCCAACACCGTATTGAATTTTTTTAGCCGTATGTTATTGTCACGTAAAGGGGGTGTTGGAATTTGTTAGCCGTATATTATTGTCACGTAAAGGGGGTGTAGAAATTTGTTAGCCGTATATTATTTTCACGTAAATGGGGTGTTGGAATTTGTTAGCCGTATGTTATTGTCACGTAAAGGGGGTGTAGGAATTTGTTAGCCGTATATTATTGCCACATAAAGGGGATGTTTTAAATTTGTTAGCCGTATATTATTATCACGTAAAGGGGTTGTTGGATTTTGTTAGCCGTATATTATTGTCACGTAAAGGGAGTGTTTTAAATTTGTTAGCTGTATATTAATGTCACGTAAAGGGGGTGTTGTAATTTGTTAGCCGTATGTTATTGTTACGTAAAGGGGGTGTTGGAATTTGTTAGCAGTATATTATTGTCACGTAAAGGGGGGTTGGAATTTGTTAGCCGTATATCATTGTCACGTGAAGGGGGTGTTGGCAGGGCCGTGCGCAAGGGGGGTGGTTGAGGTGTTTAAACCCCCCATAGACAAATTAAAATAAAAAATAAGATTTTATTTTACATCAAAGACGATCGTTTGAAGGAAATTTTTTAGTTGTAATATATGAATTAATCATAAAAATATTTCGACCCCCCCAATATGAAGTCCTGCGCACGGCCCTGATATGAATAGCAGGAAAATAAAATTTAATTATACGAGTACACCCTTCCAATTTCCATTTGCCAACCTAGTTTGCTGATATATATTTCATAATTTTATGGAAAATTCCGTAAGTTTAATATTAAAAGTAATTAATAATAATTAAATAACAATTTGGATCTACATCAAATAAATATCTTCAATTTATTTGAGTAAAACACTCTTATAATATGTAATATAAAGTAATTTTAATTTAAAATCAAGAAAAAGTGTTATTATTGAAATTAAAAATGTTTTAACTGTTTTTTTTTATCTTATTCCATGCATGCATAAGTATGAGTTTCAATTTTAGAAGCAGTTAAATACTCTGGATGGTTTTTAATAAAAAAAAAAAAAATAGTATTTTTATAAGGTTATTTTCAAATGTAGATAATAAATGAATGTATCTAATAAAATGATACGAAGTGTTTTAATTATAAATTCCTTTTTAATCCATAATTCTAAATCATCATTCATAATTTTTTTCTAAATTAGAACAATTTTCATTATCCTTATATATAAAAATATACAGATCGATCTCAAAGTGCAATATATTTTAATCTGAATCAGCAGATTTCTCTGATTTCTAAATGCATATATAAGTATAATATACCGCAATAAATAATTAAGTAACGTATATAATGTATAATAAAATATGTAATACTAATTGTATAATGTAATATGTACGCTGATGCATTATGGAATTTCACTGCAGTGAAATTCTCTATAGCTATCATGATAGCTATAGAGGGGGTGACATTCACTAACTCATCAGCGTAAAATTATGTTGATTGAATCAGCCGCATACTTATTATAGCTGTAAATCAACGAAATTCTGCTGATTCAGATTTAGAGAGTGTATTTATAATAATAATATGAATGCATTGGTCGATCGATGTATAAGACAGAGGCCCTCCCAAAGAATAAGACTTGAATAAGAACTATATATGATCTCGCATTTACAAGTATGAACTGCGAAATTGTTGTAAAGCTGAATTAACGTTACTAATCTGCTAGTAATACAATACACTATATGTTATCAGATTGAAAAGGAGTATATAACATATACACACACACACACACAAAAAAAAATATACACCTATGATGGTATAGGCTGCTGGGAAAGTATCCTCGTTTTCTGGCACGCGATCGATCACGTGTTATTTAGTCGAAAATACGTTTACGCGCATCCACCCACTAAAGGAGTGGTTGTGTGTCCCTTAATATTTTATCCAGCGAGAACAGAATGGTAGCATGGGAGGAAGACGAAGACCGTAGAGAAGAGAGTAATGAGAGAGAATGATGATCGGGGCGCGGCAAGCGCTTGAACACGCATCAAGAATTATAGTGCCAACTTTTCTCAACTTTATATCTACACTTTGAAAAGTACAAAGATCCATTGATATTTTAATTGAGATGGTAAATAAATCACTTACATATACAAAGTACAAAATGGACTTGAGTCCATTGACGCATGCGAGGACTTTAAAGAGTGGTTCAAAAGAATTGTATATCTTTTTGTTGAGGACAAATGAAATGGCAATTGGTGTTTGACAAAGTAAACTTTAAACAATATAATTTTGTGTTCCCTATCCAATCTCATCTGCATCTTTTTCCTTTGAGAGTAAGAGAAAATTATAGGTTGGTTCTAAGGCGTAACTTCCGGTCATAAAACCACACGCGATATAGAAATCGATTTACAGTATAGCGGAGAATTCACTTTCACACCATTTTACGTCTGAAAGGAGATTATCTCTATACAATCCTCTATATACCTATAATGCGCAACGAAAAGATTCTTCACTTGTGCAATAAAAGTTTTCTTTGAAATTGAGTGTAAAAGGCCCAAAAGTTTATTAAGCAGGGTTTATTCACAGTCAGAGGAGATAAAAACCGTATTTTTGGGGAATTTTTTTCTATTCGCTATATGCATATATGTTTTTAAACAATTTAATGTTAGAAAGTATATAACATTAGTATGTAAAAAAATGCTACGACTAAGCAGTGTAATTTTATACATTAAAAGAAGCCTGCAAAGTTTGAAAATGAATCGGTGCCGTTTTCAAAAACATGGTTTTGAGAGGGATAGACTTCAAATTGTACAACATATTTCCAAGATGTTATATTACAAGAATATGCAAAAATCCAAAAATCTATTTTTTTCAAAATCCTGACTGCGACTAACCCTTAAGTACAATGACAAAAGAGTAACGTTCAGAAAATAATGAAAATAATGTAATCATTTTCTTGGCAAGAAATAAATATGAAGTACTTTTTGGAACCTTTTAATACCCCCTCCTCCTTCTCGTCCAGGAGTATGTATCGCACGAAATATGTGGACGTTCCTCTATATTTATTTAAATTCATGGAAAAACTTTTAACTTGTGATAAAAAGGTAGAAAATAAGTAGAAAGTTCTCACCTCATAATTTTTTATCACTCGTTTCGGAGTGAACATGGTTGTATATAACATTTGCTTCCAATTCAATTTACGAGAAGGACAATAGGAACGTTTTTTCAGAGTGCCCGTTGGAGGAAGCATTTTTGCTGTCAATGAAACATTAGAAGCAAGTAAGAAATCAATATATCGTAAGTTGACACTAAGAGTCCGTATAGGTGAAAGTATAAGGAGGTGTGCCCTCTATAGACGTCATAAAAAAAAGCAGGGAAGAAGAGAATAAAAAAAAAACAAACTTCTCTTCTAAGATAATTTCACTACAAAATTTATTACCTAATATGTTATTGTGTTTAAAAGAATTAGATTCATTGGGGATGTAAGAATGCTGTAGTCGCAATTAACATTACCAGTTGATAAAATATGATAATGCAGAATTATAACCAAATTTTTACCTGCGTAATTATTTCTCCTACGAAGAAAAAAAAAGGTTTTGTTTGAGTGGAAGCTCTGAATATTAACCAGATATTTTCTATACAGACAATTTTCAAAGCAAAGGAATCGAGGTTGAAAATAAACTATATTGTAAATATAATAAATATGAAATTGGGTAATTTAGCTTTAGCTGCTTTTTAGAATGTCAAAAACTTGAATTGACCCTTTTTACAATCTTCTCGCTTTTGTTAATTTAGTTATTCATCATAATATGCCTTAATTACTGACATGTTAGTTTTTTGTTTTAAATTTAATTTAAAATTTAAAAATATAATGAAAAATATATTATTTTATATCTAATAAGCTGCAAATATGCTATATGATTATTATTATTATTATTATTATTATTATTATTATTATTATTATTATTAGGTAGATAAAATAGAATCGTTTTTTTAAAACCTTGTAGTTTTAAGCCTCAAAAAATAGATTACATATACATGAGTTTTGATGGCAAATACAAGCATGTACGTGTACGCGTCCATAAACTTCCATATAATCAAAGACATTATAATATAATGAAGATTATAAGAAGTAAAAATCTTAAAAAAAAAAAAACAAACAACTCTGTCGTTTTTTTTTCGCTTCGAAATATGGTGGCAGCCGCCAGGGACATCATAGCCCATGATTCGATAACGATAAGCCTTCACCAAAATATCCAATCTGATTTATTATTTAATCGAACTCAAAGGGGCCGTCCCTTAGAATACGGCCAACTTCGATTTCACCTACCCATCTAATGGCGGGAAGTGCCGGGCTGAAATTTAATAAAAGTTCAGCTGAAATATGTAATTTCTTATAGTTCTGTTGAATTTCTGTCCGAATTTAATTTAAAGTCTGTTAAAATACATTGACCTTGCTGATAAAGAAGACTCTTCTAGTCTTCTGCACTTCTTCTTGGGCTCTTGCAGTCACCAGCAGCTGCTCAGGGATGATAAGTAAAATATATCAGGTAAATTACATTTTTTTTAAGGGCACGTGTTTTTACGCCTGCCTTGCATTAGAATCTTATGGAAATCAAGGCTGCGACGACATTTTTACAATGCAAAACACAGGAAGGCATCGTTGAACATTATTGTACTAACATGTCGGTCAAGATATAGTGTGTATAGTCGACGTCATATATGTCTTAATATTTGTCACATCATCCACATATAAAAATGGACAGATAACGCTGTGAGGAAAACTGAAATGGGCTTTAGAGAGAGAAAAAAAATCGGAGAGGTAAA
>CAJFCO010000082.1:0-27676 GCA_904066015.1 Synergus gifuensis
TGACTTCGTTCTCCATTTGACGATTCTGACAGAGAAAAAGTGGGGTTTGGCTGCGTTTGGCATTGTGTTGTAGAGTTGTAGTTGTTTTGTGTGTTACATGAGGAGTTTACTTCATCGTTTTTTACACTATGTGGTCCCGTTTTTTTATGAAATAGAGTGCGGGAATGATATTTAACGTTCGTGGTGCTAAAAGAACTCGTCCTTGAGTCTCAATACTCCCGAAAAACTCTCATCATGAAGGCCTTTATCGACTTCGACGAGTGTTTGCGGGATACGCCAAAATTCCGGTGAGAAAGTTAATTCAGAGATGTGATCCCTTTACTTTCAATGATTCCTTTTTGCTTTGGATTTTCTGTACATTGAATTATGAGTCACTAACATCTGTTTTTCTCAACTCATATCTTCGTATCAAATATGTAAACGTATGCAAGTTCTTTGTCCGTGTTACGATTTCCAGATTCTGTCGACTTAATTCACAGGGTATTAACCTCAGCATATATTCTCAAACATCCTGTGTAGGCTTAAATTAGCACAATTCAATGAAAAAAAGGGAAAAAAGTAATTAGAAGTTAAAGAGGGTGAAAGCTGAAAGATTTAGGTTATACTCATTTCTCACTTATTCACGGTTTTGCATATTGGGCTTCATCTGTCAATATTCAATATTGATCCAAAAATCTAAAGAATTTAGTCCGCTTATTGAATATTTAATTATATCTTTAGGAGAAAAGGTTCCTTTCAAAAATTATGCAAATCTTATTACAAATATTGATTCAATTTTATCAATAAATCAGTGGTAAAATCTTAAAATGTGTACTGTAAATTTCTGTTGATAAACTCTCATTTGTCTGAAGCATGTTTTATCCCTCGTAATTTAGTGGCTAATGATATACTTATATCCTAATCCTAACATTTTACATAAGAGTTACAAAAAAATAATTTTACAAAGCAATTCTTTAATTAATAATGTAATTTAACATCAAATATCTGTATGAAATTTCATTGATTTATGAATGTAAACAATTTGGAGCAACGAAATGTATTTTTAAAGCGTAGAATTTTTAAATTCGGTTGATTGACCTTTTAATTTAACCTCAGTTAAATGACATCATTGAATGCGCTTATGTATTTAATTTTGCAAATGCGATAAAAAATTAGTTTTAAATGTGAAATTGTTTAATAATATAAAGTCGATACGTAAGTATGATTATGAATTACAGATCATGCATAGAGGATGTCGAGACCAACATAGATCAACTAGAGCAAAAACTAGATAAGGTACGAAACATTATATTTTCTGAATAAAAGCATTTAATGTTACGTCTTTACACTACGTCAAGTGACTTATGAATATTCAAGAAGGAAATCTATACATCTCGTTTTTTACACGATTGGAATTTACATTTTTCAGGTTTTAAAAAACTGTAGTTCAATGATCGATGCTGGCAAGAATTTTGTCGGCCAACAAAGGTATTTATATATAAAAAACTCAATTACTTAACCGCCAATTTCATATTTCGTCTGTTGTATTAATTTCTCTATTTTATTAAAATTATAGACAAAATTTTGACAAATATTTGACAGTTTAAAAATTCAATTTTCGGATGAATTATAATTACTTTTCCAATGTCAAAAGTAATTTGCCAATGCTTATCATTGACATACATTTGAAGTAATTACTCCTTCATTAATTGAGTTGGATATTTCTCACGTATAGTATAGTGATGAGCATATCCCAGGAATGTGACGTGTGCTTATGTATATGTTATGTTACATTCCTAACTATAGGGGCAGGAAGCATAGACAAATTACTACTCTGGTTCAAATGTGACTCATACCATGCTTCTCGCATTGAACGTAATCAAGCTTATAATGATAAGCTTCACACGTTGATACATACCAATACTGCAATTTCAATTTTTCTTTTTATTTTAGATTTTATCAAACACGATAACTTTAATTTATTTTCCCGTTCAAAACCAATTATTCTCTTCCACAATTTTTAATTGAAAGCTATTATTATTGTAAATAATATTAATTATTAATAGAAAAAAGTACAAATAAGGATTTCCCTTCCAGTCAATTCTCCAACAGTCTCTGGGAATTATCTCTTTACTTTAGTGATGATGCAGAGATAATGGCATTTTTAAACAAACTGATTCATGCCCTACAAGAAATGAACAAATTTCACACAATCTTGCTAGATCAAGCATCTAGAACTGTGATCAAGGATCTGAACTCTTTTATGAAAAGGTAAGATTACTTGTAATGTTAGGGAAGTTACATAAAAAAGGAAAAAAAATTATATTGTTACAATTGTAGTTATTGAAAAAAGTCATCTCATTTAGAAAAATTGTTAGATTTTAATCAATCTATTAATATGTCTGGAAATGATAAGAGCTCCTGGAATTATTGTTTCATTTATAAAATCCACTTGACTTTTTTATCAAACTGACTTTTGTTTCATGATTCAACAGTGATATCAAAAGAGTGAAGGAATCTCGTCATTATTTCGAAAAAATATCCGGTGACTTGGACATCGCCTTGAATCGAAATTCGCAAGTACCAAAGTCTCGTCCTACCGAATATGAAGAGACATCAAATATTCTCTCAGCTACTCGATCGTGTTTTCGTCACACTGCTTTGGATTATGTCCACGCATTAACGATGTTGCAGGCTCGTAAGCGTCATGAAATATTGGGGACATTATTAAGTTACATGCATGCTTGTATCACATTCTATCACCAGGGAAGTGATTTGGCTCAGGATTTGGACCCTTTTCTCAAAACCCTTAGTGATGATTTGAGTAGAATGAGAGGCGACTCAACTAAATTGGAAAAGGAAATGGAAAACCGACACATTTACGTCACCAATCGAGATCTCGTCCCCTCTCAGATATCCGGTAACCATAAGATGGAGGGGTATTTATTCAAACGAACGAGCAATGCTTTTAAAACTTGGAATAGGAGGTGGTTTTGCTTGAAAAATCATCAACTGGTATATCGCAAACGAACTGGAGACAACGATTTCACGATTATGGAAGAAGATTTGCGCTTGTGTACGGTAAAACCTGTTGTCGACTGCGATAGGAGAAATTGTTTTGAAGTTCTGAGTCCAACTAAGTAAGTTGATTCAAATACAATCGCTTAATTGAAAAAATATTTTATAAATGTTGAATATTAATTATATTACAAATTAAAATCTTAATAATCCTTATAATTATTTTTATTGTCTGCATTCTAAAATAATCTACCTAGTTGTAATAATTATAATTTTGATCACGTAGGAGCCACATGTTGCAAGCAGATAGCGAGGAAATGTATTTAGCATGGATAACTGCAATGCAACAAGCTATTGGCGCAGCTATTCAAAGAGGAATGGGCACCATGTCGAATGTTAATAATCTTTATCTTCAAACACACGACAGTAAAGGACCCATAAGACCTCCTCCTAAACCGAAAACTAGGTACGCATTAATATGCTTAATTATTTTATTTAATTGGGATTATTTAATACGAATAGCATTTTTTCTTCAGAGTTTGGGAACAGTTGCTGAAAATACCAGGAAATGATCTTTGCTGTGATTGCGGCGGTGATAATCCAAGATGGGCAAGCATTAATCTTGGAATTACTCTCTGTATTGGTGAGAATTAAACCTTATTTTCAAACTATCTGTATTTTTGTAAATTTCTCGTGACCCTTTTGTACAAATTTCTCAGTTTTCTATATTAAATGAACATTTATTTTCATTTCAGCCTGTTCGGGCGTTCACAGAAGCCTCGGAGTTCACTACAGCAAAGTCCGATCTTTGACTCTCGACGACTGGGAGCCAGAAATACTGAAAGTTATGGCTGAGTTAGGAAATACGGTTGTCAACAATGTCTACGAGGCTTTACCAATTCCTCCTGATATTACGAAAGCAACTGCAAAATGCACCGGGTAGGTTTTATCTTTTATTTCATATATCTAATTTTTTTTACGAATTCCAGCTAAGTCCTTCATAAGTTCAATAATCCCCGATTTCTCTTTATGTACAGAAACATTCGTGAGGCTTGGATAAAAGCCAAGTACGTTGACCGAAAATTTGTGAAACCTTTAACCAGTGTAACAGGCCAACACGCGAGCAGAGAATCAATGCACTTCCGAAAATGGAGTGTCCGAAAACTTCGAAGACGACCTCGAAGTCGCGACAAAACAGACGCAACAGGTCGGAATAAAGTGTCCACTTTAACTTCTGTAAAAGAAGCCACACAATCGGGAAGTTCTGAAGGAACAAATTCATCAGAGAGTTTGTGTTTCATTGATAAAAGTAAAAAAGTCGAAAGAGATTCTCTCAGTTCAGAAGACAGCACAAACGCAGAACTTAAAAATGAATCTACTCTCTATAACAAAATTCTCACTCGACCCTCACAACCAAAACCTGCTGATACTGATTTAGGACATGCAGGCTTATCTCAAATAAAAAATGTGAATTCTCAGGAAAATTATAAAGCGAATAGCTCAGAATGCAATTCGTCTTTGAAAAGCAACGATTCTTCCACTACAGGAATTACGAATGATGTTTGCGTTCGATCAGAAAACAAAGATATTGGAACCGAAAAGTTTAAAGAAAAGGTGAGGGAATCTGATATTCTCATGTTTGGCTGTGATTTACCCAAACCGATGATAGACGGGAGTTTGGAATTAAGTTCGGATCAAGATTCTACGGCTGGAGAGGAAGAAGAATTTGCAGATGAGGAAGATATTCAGAATTTGCATCCTGAAATGTTACTTTATAAGGCTGCTGCTGCGCATAATCTTCCAGTCATGTGCGCCGCTTTAGCTGCTGGTGCAGACAAATTGTGGGCGAACATTAATGACAGAGGACGCAATGCAATTCACCAAGCGATAATAAGTGTAAGTTACATAAACAATTAGATTTTTTAATCTCTTAAAGAATAAAATCTTTTAAATGTAAATTTCAAAGGTTTATTATTGTATAAATCTCTCCAATTTTCAGGGTTCCGTAATGGCCTGTGAATATCTGCTTTTAAATGGTGCTCGAATTAATTGTCAGGATGCTGATGGGAAAACACCATTGTACTTAGCTACCGAATTAGGTAATTATACACCTTAAGTATATAAGTAAAAATAAAAATTTTAATATTTAAAAGCTCTACAATTCCCAGTAATTTATATACACTAATTAATTTGCAATGATTTTATTTATAGGTCACACAGCACAAGTATGTTTATTATTAAAACACCATGCAGATCAGCATATTCATGATGAACTTGGTGTAAAACCACTTTCGATCGCAGTAAAAGAAGCCAATGCAGATATCGTCACTTTGTGAGTCTTCAAAAGTTTACACTATATGTATTTAGAAACTGACAGTTAAATATCGATATTGTTTTTAAATAAAACTTTTGTTTACAGATTACGACTCGGTTTATTGAATGAAGAAATGAAAGATTCCGAAATCGGTGTCTCTGGAGACGAAACTTTCAACGACGTTGTTCGTGATTTTAGCCAACTGGCTTGTTCACATCCCGAGCGACTTCAACGCAGAAACGACTATAACAATTCAAACGCCCCCGAATGATTCTCGAAGAGCTGGTCGCGAAGGATCTTCGAATTTGTATTAGATTCGCATTCTAAAAGCTAGAATGCGCTCAGATGAGAGGCGAAAATCGAACGAGTTTTCGGTTTCTGGATGAAAAGAACATGGAGCTATCGTTCATAAAACAAGAAAGGTAAATCATGTGTTTCCCACCATTTTAATTCGTACCTGAATAGAACATGATAAAAAAAAGCATAATCACACATTCATCGAATATGCTTGAATCTAATTAGATTTTCTCTCATGCAATCTCAATTATTGTAGATTTCGATCAAATCCTTATTAAACAAAAGGAAAATGCTTTTTACAAAAAGTGCAACATCGAAAAATGAATGCTATTAAAAAGGTTCCAAATTGACTTTGAAAACTGTTATATAAAAATAATATACGAATTCTTCAGTTCTCTTTGAACTGACGCCTTGTAATCGATGTTATCTGAGTATTTATATTTCCTTGGTCCAAAGGCCTTAATGAGTTTGAAAGGCTTGAACTGATTGTTAAAATAATTGCATTCGGAAATTTCTGCGATAGCTTTTCTGCTTCATACCTATAGAATTCAACGAACGATGGGGCATGTTTGAAACCGACTATTTTTTATATACTTAATTTATAATTACGGTTCCATTATTTAAGAATAGTGGACGATTGTAAAATCAGAGAAAAACTGAAAAAAAAGGAAGCTTTTTTTAAGATCCTCGAGAAAAAAGCCTTACGAGAAAACAAGAGTACTGAAAAATGCGAACAGATTTTTTTTTTTTTATATATTTTAGTAACTTTTTATGGAAAATTGTCTCAGTCATTTTATGAGAAAAAGCCATTTTTTTCCTCTTGAATTTTAAATTTCTGACCTAAATTTTATTTCTGGATATTGAAAATAGAAATACTTTGAGTTCTCGAGTAGAAAATATTTTGCATCTTTAAATAATAGGTATTAATAATTAAAAAGGTGCACCCATGGCATTTAGTTTTAAAAGTTGCAGATGTTTTATTCTTACTCTGCGCTAAATGTTGCTAAATGTTGAAAGCATTTATTTAAGTCGACATTTTTAAGTGTATATATATACAAGTAATTGTTTAATAGTGCCGTTAATTTGTTGACTATATACAATCAATTGTGAATGCATAACTTGTTGCCAAATTTTAGGTATATATTTGTAAATAAAACTTATAGACAAAGCCATTAAATTCTACATATGTGTACAATTGTACTTTGCATACTGAAAAAAGTAAAGTATCAAACGTTAAATGTTCTTAATTATAGTAATAAAGAGTCAGAAAAGTAACTTAAATTATTGAGAAAAAAATTGAATCACTGACATTGAAATTTTTTATAAAAAGAATTTATTTTTTTATTTTTGTATTTTTTTTTATTAATTTTAATTTTAAAAAATGATACTTTATTGAAATGCATAAAACTGATTTTAGGTTTTTCTCGTTTTATGATTAGACATTCCCAGTATTGATTGAATTTCGTGATGCATTAAGGGCATGTGTTACTTACCATATGAGCAAGTTTAAATAACCCGGGTTTTTTTCTACAATTTTTACATTTTCAAAAAAATTTTAGTGAACTTCCGTCCGTATTCACGTTCTTGACGGATGTTGACTATAATTTTTTTGAAAATGTAAAAATTGTAGAAAAAACCCGGGTTATCTAAATTTGCTTATATGGTAAGTAACACATGCCCTTAAACAATAATCTATTTTTATAGTACTTGTATCTATTGTGATTTTTATCGATAAAAGAAAGCTCGCTTTATTGCCAAGATCTTGTGTGTTATGTAAGGAATAGCCTTTATAATTAATTTTATTAGAAAAGACAATTAATATAATATCTTAGACGTAGAAAATTCAATAATTTTAAAAATTAATTTTTAAAAATTTGGCCTAAATGCGAAAGACTTTTTCTAATAAAATTTCACTGCCTCTCATCATAAATATTTGAATTCTTCTTTCAGTTTTTTAAGAAATGCTTTCACTCACAATTATCAGTGCCTATTAACGGAAATGTACATTTTATTTTTGCTTTGCATTTTTTAATTATTTCCACTTATCATTTGTGTTCATTTGAGTGAATATAATTTTATTTACAACTCAATTTTGCAACTAATTTTATAATAGTAAAGATCTTAGGATCTCAGAAATAAATGAAGTTATGTTCTCGGCAGATCATACTTAAATTAGAATGATTACGAAATTTGTAACTCCATTAAAAAATTGTTGCGCTAATAATTTTTCTAAGCCTATATCCTTGCCTAAAATCTATAGGTCTTTCAATATAACTTAATTCTATGAAGAAAAATCGCTCCTGAATATTTTACCTATTTAGAATTTTCTACAATTTAACATATCCTACAAAAATATTCTCTACATTTTATTATGTGAATCGTTTTTATTCTACTCTTTTTTAAAATTATTTTTCGTATTAAATATTATTTCCATGACGAAAACGGATTTTATGCATATTAGATAAGATGACTTGTAAAGAAATAATAAAATCACCTGGTTGTGGTGATATTTTAATCCACTATATAATTATATATGCATACAAAAATTCATTTATATTTAAATAGGTGTTCAGAATAAGTTTTTGAAGAGACAATGAATCTTGTATTTTTAAATTATTTTTTTTTGTAATGATAAAAAATGAAATTCATATTTTACAAGATGAGGTGACTTATCTTGTCTCAAGCATTAAAACAAAAATGTCTTTATTATAAGATATTGTTTGCAGCGATTAATTCGCTCGTTGGCTTTATTGCGATGAAAAAAGTTGTTAATGGTAATTTAGAAACCATAAGACATCAGTGCATCACATTGGATGACATAAAAATAAGATATTACCGATTATTTATAGAATTGTATACATCTTTATGCCATTTAAAATATATGTGTATATCACAATTGATAAAGTAAGTGAAGAGTTTAGATGAAAATGAGGCCAAGTCACAATTTGATCTTTTCCTAAGAAACACGTGATGACGATACATCGTATCTTATAAAGTTATGAGTTATGGTAAGATCACATATTCAAAATAACACCACGAAATTTATCAAATTTAACTGAACTTCATGAATTGACGATTTTTTGCTCTTGCCTCATTTTTATCTAAAACAAATAATTTATTTTCCCTTACTTTTTGGAAGTTTTTAGTTTGAGAGTATAGAGAACATGTGATTCTAATTTTTTATCCCAGAACTCCAGCAACGTTTCGAAGAAATATTTGTTCTTAAACAGAGGTGAGTTTTATTTAATTGATTAAATATTTTTCTGATTACAAGTCGAATGTCTTGTTAATGAATATTTGTGCAGCAAATGTGTATCTAATTTGATTTTTTTTTTTACTTTTGCATGTGCGTCGATGAGGATAAAGAATAACTGGAAGAGTAGAAAAACCACAATTTTATTATAAATTAAAAGCTACGTTTGCAAAGATCAAAGTCCGCGATGCTCTTTGTCAGCGGTCAATTGAAGCTGATCGGTGGCTTATCGGAAGTTGGCAGAAACTCAGACGCATAATCCACGCACAATGATTTATATTACAGTCTTAGAGAACATGCATACAACAAGTGCGTCGTATAAATCAACGTGAATGGGTCAATGTCCTACTCCGTCGGCGAGGATCGATGCGTGGGAGATATATAGAATATTTTTCATTCACAAATCACGCTACATTTTAATTATTCTGTCGCAATCCTCAGAAAAGATCTACACGCCGAGCCACGCTTTCACGACACACTCCTGTTTCCCCGAACTTCTGCTCCAACATTCTTTTGCAATCTTTTGCTCATAGAAATCGATTAGAATTAATTTTTTTTATAACGATTAAATGCAAATTTCCACAACCTCGAACGAAAGTTTTCATTCTGTCTTTCAAATCAGCTTTTGTACGAAATTTTTTCTGTTTTTAATATTTTGTTGAAGATTTGGCTCGATTCGATTTCGAACTAGGAAAGAAGATCAATTCCCGGACTTCATAAATCAATTCTGTTCTTAAAGTGAAGTTCCTTGAAGGGAAGAATCTAATCTGAAGACCTTTTCATTGCTTCATAAAATTTATGTATTACATCGAGAGATTTCATTTACGCTTGTTTCGCTTGAGTGTCATCGTTGACATTCCGAATGAAATAAATTGATGTTATTATCAAGAGCCGATAAGGTTCATTTGTGCTCTCCAATGAGAATTCGGAACCTCTTATCATCGGAACTCCCCTCTTCATTGAGCCAATAGCGAATAGGTATTCGATCTTGCAAATATTTACTTTTTTTCTTAGGCCCAATGGAAAAGCGAAAGTTGACTGATTATGAATGACTAGTGAGTTTTTAATCTTTATAAAAACTGTTTACGAAATTTCTGGAAGAGGAATGACGATTTTTTCTTATCGGATTAATGGATGTATGCGCAATATTGAGAAACGTCAATCAAATATTTATTGCAAATTCTTTTCAGTGATAATCATAATTGGGAATTACGACTTAGAGTTTATCTTTTAATTGCGACTTAAATTGTATGAGCAATACTAATTTCTTTATGGATATTTTAAGTTGAAAAACTAGTTGGGGAGAAAATATCTAAAGAAGATTTAATTAAAATTTAAAAGGTTTTCTCAGCTCAATTAACGGTACGGGGAAATGTCATGTGAATGAAAACGGATAATTCGATGACTCATGCCCTATAATCATTTTGATCATTCAATCACATCGGTCTAGTATCAACTGGATAAATGATGAGCAATGACGTCAATACTCAAACGTCTTCTAAGTATTCGAAAAAATTCATCTAAACTCTCTTTGTCATTTTTTTTAAATGTAAGCCTTAACGTATATTATGAAGTTTTGAATATTTTGAATTAAACTCGCAATTTTGTAAACTGACTTTTCGTCCCAGACTAATTTGAACTACTCAAGATTTAAAAAAATTAAAACATTAAAAGCGCTAAAATCTTTAAAACTAATCTTATTTTTGACTTTTTGAAAAGTACAACTTTTGAGCACTTTCTAATTGAAGTTTTTTAAAACTTTCTATCTATCCAACTTGCAATCATATGCTTGGAGATAAATATTTTTTAATTTCCCAACTAATAATTTTGTCGTTCTCATTTTCAGCTTTGGTGAAAAAAATTTCGAGCTTTGTGGAAATGGAAAAACAGATAGGATGCAATAGAAGTAAATTTATAATTCTCGAGGCAAATTTACTCTGACTGTTGATTCGAAGCGGTTGTAGCTGGCAGAGTGGCGGCACGCAGTCTATCAGCACAGCCCACTGAAACCTATACACACAGATAAATGTACATATTTCTGTACTCGCCCTAGCGAAAGACACGAACGAATCAACGGCGCGATCAAAAAATGACTGGCGTTAAAGGTAAAAAATTCTACGTGTACTATAATTCAGAAAAAATAAAAATAATTGATTTAGAAGATAATATCATATTCTTTACCTCATTTTTTTATTTCTTCCATTGTTCAGATCGAGACTTCCACCGAATTGGTGACTAGAATTCTGGAAGATTTCGAGAGATTGGAGGACTTGACGAGAATTGCAATCTGGTGAGTAAATGACAAAATTGTAATTAATTTGTAATTGTAATTTTAAAATAAAGTTTCTTCATTTTCTATGGAAATAGAAACTGAATCGTAAAAGCAACCAACAATAAATAACGAATCGTATCTGCTCGTAAGAAGAAATATCCAATTGTAAAATGGAACTTAAATTAATAGAATATAATCATTAATAATTAAATTGAATGAATAGAAATTCTCCAATCCGACTTAAGAAAATCTGAATCTCAAAATATAATTGAAAAAATATTTTGAATTCCGGAGAATTGATTGCTTCATACTTTCTGGAAGAGTCGATTGCAATTATGACCACCGGACTTGGAATCAGGATTAGAATTGGCTCTCGAGTTTCCTTTTCCTTGTCAAGATGCTCGTAAAATACTAGCCTGCGGGTCGAATCAGGAACGAGACAATTTGCTTTACCACAAACGTGTCTGGGCCACTTTAAGGGGAGGTTGTAGAGTTAATTCCAATTTTATTTATAAAAAAAAATCCAAAATGTGGACTCCAGCTCCCATCAAATGAAGCAATGCGTGACGTGTTTTAGGGAACGCGGGGCGTTTCACAGCCTTGCCAGGTCATCTGAAATAAAAAACATTCGCATTTTTCATCGTCATGAATGGTAACCTTCGCTTGTTACAGCTTTATGAGCTATAGAACACCGGCTTTTGCGAAAGCAAAGAAATTTCGTCTTCGAGATGACTATGGCTCCTTTAAAGGATCTCACAAATACCAAAACTCTAAAGTTTTATGCTTCTCAGGATGTAGTTTTAACGAGAAGCATCAAACATAAGATACCCAAGTACCAGGAAAAATAAAATGATCGTTCCGAGAGAAAATATTGCTCATTTAATTTGTTTATTCGATTTTTATAACGAATTAAGACATCTAAATAATCATAAATAATCGCTCTAATAAACACGGGAAACTATTTCCTAACATTTAATTATATCCTAACTTATTTGAAGATTCCGTTAAGAATTAAGAATGCGAATTGCAACCCTGAAAAATCAGAGAGACGAATCGTTAAAAGTATTTTTTAGGCGTGTAATTAGAAAACTGTAATCATTAACGTTACCTCGCGTGTCACGCTCACGTGGCAGAAACAGAGAATTGCTTCCTTTGATGGTTTCAATTACCCTTTTTTAAAAGGATCAACTTATTCTTTCATTCCATCCTTCGCTTTGATGGCGATCAAGTCAATTCGTTCGACCATAATCGCTCTCTGAACTGTGATCCTCGTTCTTTTTCAATGACCCCTTCCATCCCGCCTAATGACTCCGCCGTGAAAAAGTTTACACCAAATTAATTTCTGGGAATTAAAAATACCATAAAAAATTTTTAAATCCATTTTTAACATGAAGTGACGAAAGACAAAATAACAGATTCACAATTGCTTGGTTTCTAAACTGCCTTTGTCAATCCTAATCCATAAATTAGGGATACAATTTGATTGTGTCTTCTATAAATTTTACCGGATGTATTTTTTATAGGAGGTCTTGAATAGTGTGAGTTTCAATTATAGAAAGACAACCCTGGACATTGTATTTGACCTCTCGATATCCGAGAGTCGCGTCGCAAGATCGCATCGGTCTAGCAATTTTGCGCTCCCAAGCCGTTAACCTAATGATTAACTTATGATCCCTGCATAGCAGACATACCAATCCCAAACATCTGTTGCCAATCTGTACCATATCGGTCACATACGTCAGATGCAAAAATAAATTATCGACAGTACCAAGAACCTATTCAATTGATGCACTTTTCACGCTTTCGAGATCGAGAGATCCAACTTTGATGGTTGATCTTAGTTTCTCTATCAGAATCGATTGAAACTGGGTATTTTTTTAAACGAAAATAATGTTCCTCAAACAACCAGTGTATCGGGACCACAAAAAATATAATTAAGTTCGATCTAATTATAAAATACGGCGGAAAAAATACTCACTTCATAATTGTTATATGTTCATCAATTTTAAAAGTGTCTCATAATAATGTAAATTTAGAGAATTTTAATGAATATATTGCGGTTATAAAATGAAGACGAGGTGAGAATATTAAAGTATAGGAAGATGAGGTTTTTAAACTGGATAATAATTTATTGTCTTTCCTTGAAATTATGTAGGCAAGCATTTGAAAGGCAAATTAGTTATTGATTATCGAAAGGGATAATGCATGCGTGCCAGTAATTTCATAGACCACTGATTTCCGTCAACTTAGATTCATTTCTAAACAAAAATCACAAGGTGAAAATTTGATTTATTATTTGGTCACTGCAAAGAGCGCATTTTCTTTTCGAAATAAGGAAAATATTAAAAATTTTGAAGATTAGAAAATTATGTTACCTTCAAGATTTTTAAGTGATTCCTGTTTAGTTTATTTTTTTATTTATATACATTTCTAGAAGACTGAGTAAAAAAGAATTGAAAATTGAATCGACTCTTTATTTTGAGATATAATTTAAATTATTCTAAATATCGATCGTCAATATCAGGCTCGTTAATTTCTCAAAAACTCCAATATAAAAACAAACAAACAACAAACTGCTATACCGGTTTCAAGAAATTGATGATGCAACACACTGTATACGCAGTTATTAAACTTGTTCTTTCAAAAAATGAAAAAATCCTCACATAATGAGGCGTTTTAACCACATGGTTGGTAACATTGTAAGATGATATACTGCGCCAACCCGTTTGCACATAATATCAATTTTTTTCATATGAAAAAGACACCTGTTGCATGTTTCCTTTTATTTTTATAATACATCTGAAAGTCCTTATTTTTTAAAATTTCTCTGTAATGAATATAACATATAAAAGTATAGAAGTGAAACCTTCGTCGTTTTGATGTTCTATCATAATTTTAATTTACTCATTGTCTGATCGGCCTACACTTATCGGGTCTCAAGTACACGATTAAGGTATTACTATATATTTAAATTTTAATAAAGTACCCTTAATAAACTCTCTTATGTCACCAGCTTGTTACCGATGATTGTCATCGAAACATAGGATGATAATTTGATATTATTGGTTCCTTTTGATTGGACATTTGATTGGACCAACCACGTGATATCAAATGTGACACAGTATTTTTCTTCATTCACCAAAACAATAACAACATGACTTGTCATACTCACTTTTTTTCATGGAATGTATCTAGAAAACATGTTTCTATGCCTAATTCGTCACATGCTGAAGAAATTTTACACTTAAAAACAATTCTGAATGACCTCATCATTTAATTACAAAATTATGTATTTAAAATAATATGAAAAGAGTTTTAAAAAACCTTTGAGACAACGTGTTTCTGTTGAGGTAATCACGTTTTGAATGTTTTAAAATTTGCAATTTAAGGTGTGCAATCTTTTGCTCATATTTTCAATGCAAATTTGGACACGTAGGTTACTATCATTTTAAAATTCAAAATTCCTTTAATTAAATAAAAATTTTTTAAAGATTGAGAACAGAATATTTCTTAAAATTCCATGAAATCTTGGAAACCTCTTAAAAATTGCATTATAAAATTAGGGAGATTTCTCTGTATACAAAGCATGTGTCAGGAATGAAATTTTAAAACCCTATAAATCATAAATTATAATAAATCTTATAATAGAAGTCTCCAGTCCTCTCCAATCCTGTATAGACCAATCCAATCCACTAGACCTGACTAGACCTGTCTAGACCCGCTGGTTAAGGGAAAGACCCATTAGTAATAAATAGTGACTCACATTTCCTCCGTTTTATCATCACAATCCAGCTTTTTTTAAGAAACGTAAAATTTCGTAATTTACACGAGTTGGCTAAACTTTAAAATAGTCACTGGATGTCTTTGACTCATCTGAATTTTTTTGATTCATTGTTCTCTTTTTAAATTCACTCCGAATTTCGACTCAATTACTAAAATATAAAGCGGCTAAACCCCTTCGATCTTCATGAAATCTACTCTTTTGCAGTGAGTAAATCCCAGCAGTTGAGACACTGGAAGTAAACAAGCCTCATCTGATACTCGCAACAGAAATTACATTAGACGACTTATCTCCCTGCCTAATGCTTCATTGCTTATCTCCACTGAAGAACACGGACCAACATATAACTAGAGATGTATTTGGATGAAACCAGACAAGAAAACATTTTCGATTATTTTGATCTGACTCCAACATTTCCATATGTTCAAAATTTCCCTCCATTTCTCTGACATTTACACGAATTGTCAAAAAGGATGTTTTTGGACGGGACGAGATTAAAAAATTGAAAACTAGGAATAAAAAAATATCGAATACGAGCAATATCAAGCGGGATCCGAGAAATTCTCTTCTCGGCGTGTATATCTATGTCTGACTGTGGATGGACGAATAAGTGCTACGAAACGTTGGCTTCGAAACCGGATGCCAGGTTTTCAGGCTTTTAGCTAAGAATAAATGCATTGTTCATCTGCAAAGGACCGGAGCTGACGAATGACAGTGTTCCAAAACTCCTTGGCACCTCTCGGTACTAGACGCAAAAATATTTACTTCAATAAGGAACAAGGAAGTAACCAACCTCGTGCGAAACAATGCTGGGATTTTCCGCTCCTCTGCCACCACATTTTTCAGAATAATTCAACCATACATATTGAAAAACTCCCTTCAGGGTGTTGGAGCCAAGTTCTAATCTAAAAATTCGATTTTTTCATTTTACTCAACAAATATTAAATTTGGAATTTTTTCCCTCTATAGAATTAATCAATTTTTAACTGGTATTATGCGTACAGAGCGATAAAATATCTAATTCAAATATTTTTTAAGTAAAATAAAAATATTGAATTTTGAAGTCAGATTTTGAATTCTTCGTTTTATGCAAAAAGTGTCGAAACTAAATATTTTTCGTTCTGTACGCAGTCTTATATTTGAAAAAAGATCAGTGCTACAGAGCGAAAAAATATTTATCTATAATTTTTGTTGAGTAAAATGGAGAATGGAATTTTGAGTTTTTTTTTTCTTTTCTTTTTTTTTTGTAAATACTTATTTCCGCGAAACCAGGAAACATGATTATTGAGCAGGAAGGGATGATGGAAGAAATTTGTAGACCGTGTGTATAGATCATTGAGTCGAGTCTTTCGGGGATTTGTGCGTCTAGACGCGCCTCTCTTCACGACGCATCTCTCCTCAGATCTCATCTCAACAGTTTCGAGGCTCTTTCCTCGTCTCTTCTCATTTGAAAGTTGATTTAACGATACCAATTTAGACTAACCCACGCGATGGACAGCGTTCTACCAACTTCTCATAAATTTTACAGACAGACGAAACAACTACGCGCGACAAAATTTCAGACTGAAAGGAAAGAGATGTCAGCTCACAACGGAAAACTATCAAGGGCCCTTACTAAATTTAAAATCATCGAATTGACTTGATTTCTTTTAAGAAATCAACAACCCAAACTCAATGAGAAAACAGTTAAAATTTTAAAAATCTACATTTACGTTGTCTAGTTTTTCAAAAGAAGACAAAGTTGATGCTTTATTATTATTGTTTAAAATTCAACAGTATATTTTCGAAAATTTGTTCAAAATTAGTCCTTGAAAATCGGGAGAAGTTATGGAATTTTGGTACCAGACTTCTGATGTATAATATAAACCCTGAATTATTTCAATTTTCAATACGAATCCAACGATAGAAAAAAAAAACAAATTTTTCATGAAAAATGTAGATTTCCTTAATCCAGACATCAGTATGTACATCTTCCATTGAAGACCATTTCATACACTTATTTACTATAAAATATTGGTCAGTTCATGACTGATCAACGTGAGGCTTGTATTCTACACAATATCGGAAGTAAGATGTTTTTACTAATGTATACCTAATACTTTGTGTTCTCTAAAAGCTTCGTGAATCACAATCGTCTCAAGTGATGTTAATGGTATACAGAGATAGAAAGTTAGAGCTTGAACAAACCGTTTCTTACATGAATCATCACTAAAGGCACATTGCCTCTGTGTTACGAAACTGAGATTAACGTTCTCTGGTACGTGCACGGACCTCCAACTATACGAGTCGGTTAATTAGCCGACTAATTAGATCAGTCAGTCGCTGGTTCAAATCGGTTTCAAGCTGTAAATACCTGATACTACTCACGGAAATGGCACTAAACGAGCAACAAAGGGTGAACCAAAAATCACCTATGTGTAAGACATAATGATATACTCTTACTGACTGAGCCGTTTGTCGATTGTCGAATCAAGTGCCACGTGTCTGACTTCTGAACTCACGGGTCATGTCTCGTGATTCTTCAATCTCCTCCTAAATACATACCATCTTCTAAACATCTTACTATAGTTATTCAAGGCAACAGTTAGATACAATTTTATGAATTTTAGATTTGAAGGATTTGCTTCCATTTGCTTCTTCTTGGTCTTTGGGTAGGAAAGATGATTGGAAACAATTGTCTCGAATAATTTCTCTATTCATCACATAAATTAGTGAATATTGATAAGTTGGAATATTGTTGCAATACTGTCGTAATATTATCGGTAGGAATGAAGAGTGTAAGAGAAGAAAGAAATACGGCGCCAGAGTTTATTTGAAACCCAAAAAACATCAAATGTAGGCTATGACAGTCTACATTTGATGTTTTTTGTGGTGGAGAACTTATAATATAAACGACGAGGCCGTTTGATGCAAGCCGGATCCACTTAGTATGACGGTGAAAATTTACGGGTATTTATTCAGCCAGTTGAAAACGGCGCCCCGACGTCGACGTCGACCAAGAGAATGTTTTACCGAGCTTCTGTAAAACACCTCCTTGCTCCCAGCAACTCTAAACCTGTCGACAAATTCGAGGCGGTACCTTCAGATGTCTAGTTTCTTTCATTTTCTTTTCGATGATTTGCTCTTCAGAGGCTTAGACTCCCTGGAAATGAAACTTGTTTCCGTGCTTCCCTTGAGGTTCATTCAGGAAAGAATATGAGAATCGAAAATCTGATGACAAAAAAAGTGTGGAAATAGTTGGGCCATAGATATATTTTTTTATTTGAGTTACTCGGGAATTAAATCGGGAAATTGAAAAGGACTCATCATTGTCTGACCATAAAAGACCTTTACTACTCACAGAGAAGTATTCTTCATCATGTGCAAATGTTATGAAAACGAGTAGCCGCTGTCCCTCAACGAAGAAAACAATCCCACCCGGAAGTAATGCTCACGCGGTTCCGGGGTGGTACACAGGGTGGCTACATGTCAGGGAAATGTCAGGGAGATTTTTAAAAGAGATTTTTAAAAAGATTTTGTGGAATTTTGAAAGCTTGCAGGAAATTTTAAGAGATTTTTAGGAATTTGAAAAGATTTTGAAGTTTTTTGAGGAATTTCAAGGATTTGAAATGATTTTGAGGAATTTTAAATCAATTAGTGAAAGTTTAAGGGTTTTCAGGAAATATTAATGAAGGAATTTCGTTGAATTTTAAGATGTTTCTAGGAAATTTAAGAGATTTCCAAGGTTGTCATAAATTTGAGAGATTTTTACGAATTTCAAGTGGTGTGAAGTGATTTTAAGTTTAAAAAGATTTAAAGTGATATTATACGAAATTTTTTTAAAATTTCAATAGTATTTTTACTGAAAATTTGTTCGCATTTTGATACTTTTATATGTCAGGGAAAAGTCAGAGAAATGTCAGGGAAATGAAAAAATTGAATCTTGTGAATTACCCTGACGCGGTTCCGAGGTGGTTCAGTACCAAGGAGAAAAATGTGGGTGGTTCTTAATAGGTGGTAATTCCATACATTCGGGTAGTGCGGACCCCTCCGTAAGTGTCTTTAAAAGATTTTCCACAGAAATTTGAAAAAAAAGTGCAAATTTTATTCAAGACACTCTTCAAATTTTCAGAATACATTTTTTTTATTCTATTCTAAGTTGTAACAAACTTTCACTGCTTTCAAAAATAGGGGTATGAGGTAATGTTTTCACATACATTTGGCATTGTTAACAGCAAATTCAAGGCTTAGAATTAATTTTTAGGTTTTGTGTTTATTTATCTATGAGGGCCTCTTGTTGAACTCATCACTCGGTAATTAAAATCACTCATCACTGAAAATTACCTGTTGCTTTTATTCTTGCCAAGACACAAGTTGCACTATTTCTCTTGTCACAGTTAGAATGCATTCACCTTTAACTCAGTTGCGTCATTTTCGGTCTCGAGTGCAACACTCTGTCTGGCGAGAAGATTCGAGAAACGATGTCTTTTGTTCTTAGTTTGTTGTAGAGATTTTGTCTTGAGATTTAATGTTTTATTGTCAAAGCAATGCCACTTCTGAACCACCTTATTTCTGTTTTTTCTTTCTTATGTTATCTTTCGTGTGATATGTTTATAAACCTCTCTTTTAAAAAATTTTTTTAAGACCTGTACATCTGTTGTACAAAATAAATATAGTACAAAACTTGCATCTTCGCTTTGGTACCTGGCAAGAATCCAGAAACCTGATTCATTTCGGTGATGCTCCACAATAAATTGATCGTCTAACAATCACCTCTAATTTAACAGTGTATATAAGCAAAAAGAACATGTATTTTAAGTATATCTATATACCCGTGGCCTTCGATGAAAAGATAAATAACAACCATTTTAAGGTATAGACATCAATGCACAAGAAACGACTCCATTTCTTTCGAATATTATTAAAATAAAATCCACGATAAATTTATATTACTAATATAACCGAAAATAATTGTTGCACATATCTAAAACCGATGTCGCGATAAAAATTTTCATATCCAAGATATGAAAGAACGATAAAACGTGTGCATAAAGCTGTAAATCCCGAAGAGTCTAGACCTTGTAAAGTGTGTCTGGGCTCATAATTTCTACCTCGTTCAGATGAAAGAAAATAATTTTAATCGCGGAAGAAAAAATAGAATTTGAGAGGAAACGGCATATATTTTAATGCACGAGACTCAATGGCTTGTTTATCTATTGGCTGACTATATATATAAAAGCAGGAAATTTCAACGCTCTCAAAGGTTGTTTGAGTTTTGAAGTTTTTAGAGTTAGAATTGCACTCTTGGAAAATGAAGAACCTTCAAAGTTGGGATTCTTCCAAATTGTAGGCGTTCGAATTTACTGGCTTTCGAAATTTTTATATTTTCAATGGATAATTTTAACATTGTATAGATGTCTGAAGTAAGGAAACTCTGATCGAAATTCACGTTCTCTCTTCTTTTCTTTGCCTTCTGGGATAAAATTTAGTCATGCTAATAGTTACGCCATTTACAATATGTGCTTAGTTGATGAACAAAT
The DNA here is from genome assembly GCA_904066015.1 of Synergus gifuensis. Classification (NCBI taxonomy): domain Eukaryota; kingdom Metazoa; phylum Arthropoda; class Insecta; order Hymenoptera; family Cynipidae; genus Synergus; species Synergus gifuensis. Next base: position 20,434 of record CAJFCO010000082.1, read on the forward strand.
GACATGGTTTCGAGTCGAGCTCGAATCCAAAGACGCCAAAAGCTCTGGATTCGAACACCTGTGTGCTGGCCGTCGAGACGCAAATAAACGGCGTCGCGCTGTCTGCCATAGCCGACCTAATCATGTTGCACGCGCCGCGACAAATCAGTCTCGCACGCCTTCCACGATGTGACAGACAAGCGGCCGACAAAATTATTTTCTCTACTAGCAGAATACGAGATAGGCAGAGAAAGAGAGAGAATTCCGTAAATGAGAGAATGAAGATTCGAGAAAGCATTGAATCCTCAGATTAACTCACAAGCAAAGCCCTGAAAATATGATGAAAAAGTTCGGCAATGTTATTGTGATCATAAACATTATTAATCAAAATCATTGGATTGGAGTTTCAGATGTCTAGTCTGACAATTTTTTATTTTTACATTCATTGGAATAAAAATATTTAAACCGTAATTTTTATTTATGAACTGGACAGTTTTCCAGGATTTTAAGAGATTTCTTAGAATTTAATGGAATTTTAAAGAGACTTTAAACGATTGCAAAAGATTTTTAATGATTTTAAAGAATTTCAAGTAATTTTATTAAAATATTTTAAGAGATTTCATTTTATTTCTTTTAAATTAGAATCAATTCCTTAACATTTTTTTAAATTACTTAAAATATCTCGAAGTCTCCTGAAATCTCTTGAAATTCCTTGAAATCCCTGAAAATTCTATGAAGTTCCTTAAAATCAAATGAAATTCCCTAAAATCATCAAAAATCTCTATGTAATCCATTGAAAAACAATACTGTCATAAATTTTACAGAATTTAAGACATTGCAAAATACTTCACTATAAATCTATTGGAATTGCTTTAAGTTTCTTGAAATCTCTTGATTAATTTTTAATTTTACTTGAAAATTGTTAACATGAAAACAGTTGTTAAGTCTGCGAAAACAAATTTAAGAAATATGCACATATTTTAGCCATTAATGTACTTCAAAATACTTGTTTACTTCCATAGAGCAATTCCTTATGAAAATTGAATAAATTAATGTAATAAAATTATACCTATTGGTCATGGTTATAGCTATATTATATATATTGAAAATTTTCCAGAATTTTATTCAAGTGAATATCTTCCAGGAATATAATGTCCTCATCAATGTTACATAAAGGTTTTCAATTTCAAGTCTTACTGAATTTTAATAGATTTGCGTACGTGACAAATGGAACGTATACCTTCTCAATCTACTGAATTAATAAAAAGTTACTAATGAAACAGTGCCGATTCATTTACTAATTCACTTAAGTAAGCATTTCTATTGATAATTAGATAGTTAAAAACTACTAATGCCTTTCGTGAATGCGAATTGGCACTATTTCATTAGTAATTTCTTACTAATTAAGATGAAGAGAGTGGGAGAAAATCGATATCAAATATACATGGAATAGAAAAACTATAAAATTAAAATTGATGGGCGGATGAGAATTCATATCGTCTTTCTTATATATTCTGAGAAATGTGGTTTCACTTTTTCTCCATGAAATAAAATTAAAAGCTTCTTAATCTTAGACTTGTTATTAAAACAATTATATGTGATATTTATAATATAGAGTGACCACATGTCAGGGAAATGTTAGGGAAAAAAAATTTCTCAGAGAAAATAGAAATTGCCACTTATGCCAACTATGTTATTTTTGTCGTATTACATATATAGCTTTTATAGTTTATTTAACAGATTTTAGAAACTTTTCAAGGATTTCGAAGCATTATAAAAGAATTTCCAGGTATTCTTTGAGATACTCTGCATGGGTTTCTAATAATTTCAAGAGATTTTCTATAATATATTTTACAGGATTTTATGAGATTTCTAGGAATTTAAAGGGATTACAAAAGATTTTTATGATATTTGTTTTTGATTTGAGAATAGTCACTGCAATTTAACAGGAATTCTTTAAAATACAAATACTGACGACAATTATAATTAATTGATTTAATTTACAAATATAGAATTACGTAAGTAGTGGACTGTATAAGTGGAATGAACGTTGGTTGATTGCAAGTAAGTGTCAGCCAGCCCTTGAACGTAACCAGGTCTAACTGTCTGAAGGTTCATTTTCGATTATTGGCGAAAATTAACGAAGTTGATAAAATTTGAGGAAAAATCCTCGAAGTTGAGACCGAGAGTCGAGAGGTACTTATGTTAGTCGTGGTTGCCAGATGTGGGCAATAAAAAAAGGAATATGGAAGGTCAAAAAGGTTTGAGACCTACTATCTAATTGAGAAGTGTCACAAATTATCTGATCGTGTCTTCGGATGGTTTAGACTGCTTATTGTAATAAAATTAGAAAGTTGAAGGTTTAGTGCTTCTAGTGAGCACTTCAATACACAGTATAGATTTTATGATTTTCGAAGGCAGATGTTTTCAAAACTTATAATTTCGATGTGACAAAATAGATTGTTCCGAAGGAACAATATTAAAAAGATTCCGCAGAATTTTAGGGGATTTTAAAAGATTCCATTGAGTTCTAAAAGATTTAAAGTGATATTATGCGAAATTTTTTAAACATTTCAATAACATTATTATTGAAAACTTATTCACATTTTTAATACTTTTCTCTTCATCTAAGCTCATCAACTTCTTTTTTTCTGATTTCTAAGTGAAGATTCAGTTGAAACCTTGAAATGATTAGTATTTGCTAATAAACCGCTTCATTATTCGCTGGGTGGTCTGAAGGTGAACTTCATAGCTCATTCGGGCAGTATAAGTAATTGCGAGGGGTATAATTATATATTCGTAAAGCGCAAAGCGATTGCCGCCCGAGTCGCGAAAGTCGTTTGAGTTATTCTTTTTTCCTTGTGGACACTTAATTACATTAAATACGTACACGTGCACATATGTATGTGAAACACGAGTGAACTGCACTGCTTGGAATGACTGAATGAAGCAACTGGTTTGCGTCAGCCGCTTGTGTCCTGTGACACATGAAGGCTGTTACGGATAAATTTCGCGTGTGTACTCGCATATGATGTACTACATACAAATTATGGCGTGATATTAATCACATATGCACATTCTCAGTAGGCTGTTAAAATACACCCATGTAATGCTCACTGCAGCGTCCCTGTAATTCTTTTTTGAGATAATCCCGGTAACGAGCTCAACTCTAAGTCCAAACGAGAAACTTCATAGTGTATAAGATAAAAGGCATAAACTTTAAGATTCCTACTATAAATAATACCGTAATTTAAACTAAAATACTATCAGTCTTGAAAAACTAATATCTTCTATGATGAGAATGTAAAACTGAAAATGTAATATTAAACATATACCAAGATGATTTTGCTTGGCTTGGATAAATGAATGTGAACATAAAATACGAAAATATATGTCTGATGCGTAAAAGATTTATCAATGAGAAGATACTATGTACGTATATAAAGGGCACCAATAAATCTGTTTTTATGCTACATATCAAAAAGCGTTTCAGATAAGGACAAAAGTGCATGAAATCTTTGCTTGTTACGGTTTCATACTATAAGGTTATTGCGCACACGATAGAGGACTATCATCAGATGATTCTTATTTTGGATTTAACGAAAGCTTTTTGTAAGCTGTCGAGTCATTCATTCTGAAAAATATGATAGACTTTTGGCAGGCAACAGGGTAATTAATAGAAACTTCACTTAAAGAAAAAACATATATTATAGTTGTATAGCACAGAAAAACTCATGTTAACTTTTACCCGAAACTGGATAAGTGTGTAGCAAACAATTACAAGTTTACAACCGCATTCATGACTGAAAAATCAATAAGTTTATTAGAATCAAAATTATTAGGATCATAAAATGCATATAATAAACTGCAACGGATTGCAAGCATGTTTTATCGTTTCTCAGAATGATGCTGGTAGAATATGCATCTTAACACAGGGAAATAGAGTGTAATACCTTTCAAAGGAAAATTATATGTAATCATATAGATATGGTATTCCCCTTAAGTACATATATTTCATATTTAACCATGAACTTGCACTATGATTAAAGTATCTACTGCCCAATTTCAATTAAGACATGCAGAAAAATCCATGCAATGTTATGTTTTTTAAGGACTACTTTTGACACCTTTTTTTTGTCCAGAGAGCGGTTAAGCCTGATTATGCGATAACGAGGAAATGACAGTGATTATAGACTTACTAAAGGTACTAAATGTTAAGAAAATGAGGGAGTGACGTTTTGGCAAAGCGCGAGAAACCATGGACCACGTTACACTCAAGTTACGACTTTCGGTTTTGCCTTACGCAACGCTATTGGCTACCCTGATTGCCAAGAAAACTCTCAACGCAAAATCGCTTCCCGTCTTCTCGGAAAATCGTCTGGCCACTTAGTAATAATTGCAGACGCAGGGACCTTACGATGGCAGTGACTTTAAGATTTTCCACCAAATTCTGCAAGACTTAGTAGGGTGGTCCATTTCATCGATAAAAAAAGAATAATTGTACAATTTGTACAATTATTCTTTTACGAATTGTCGTAAAACATCCCATGCTGTTCTTCTTATGAAAAACAAAATCCGAAAGGAAAATTTAGTCAAAGAAGATTTATTTGAGTCAAGCAATTGAAAATGTGAGAAAAAAGTTATGCTTTTCTAACCATTTTCTGTTCTATCATATATAAAAAAGGTTGCAATCATATCGAAAATAGATTCTCACAGTACCGAAATCTGGAACCATTAAAGTGCCATTAAACCTTGAAATCTTTTGAAATCCTTTTAAATCTCTTGAATTCTTTGAAATCTTTAGAAGTATCTTAAAATTTTGAATTTCTTTCAAATCTTTTGCTAATCTTCTTTGAAGTATTTCGAAATTTGATATTAAAATTAAATTATTGAAGATAAATAAGATATTTTAAAATAATAATTTTAAAAATTATAATAAGTATAAATTGTTGATAAAGGCGCGCGCATAACATTCTAGTATTCTAAAGTCAAACCATTTTTTCGACCTCTACGTTCATTAAACTCTCTCAACGATGATTTACAAGCCCGTTAAAAATAAGGAGGAAGGGAGGGAAGATCTGTCCAACTTGCCAATCAGACTGTAAGATATTCTAGAATAATTTTAAAACTGATTTCACAATTTATATCTATTGGTACTTCAATATTTTTTTTAAAACGCAAAAAACTACCGAGCGTATTATGTTCTTCATACATTACTGACCTCTCTAAGGTACATCCACCCTAGAGCTGTTAACGTCATATGAACAATTTATAAAGTTTTCATGGAAAAACGTTGAATATTCATGAATCAATAAAAAAAAACAGGGCAAACTCTAATAGGTAACGCATAGATAAATAATAGACGAGAAACGTCCTCGCGAGGCCAATGATACCTAATAATTTACCTACTCCTGCATTAATGTCGCATTTTAAAATATTTTTCATACACTTTTTATATTGCGCTGACGTTTTAAAATTGAAAAATGTGTTAAAGAATATTCTCGAAGCTAATCTTAAATATTAGAAAAGAAAAGATAAGCTTATTGCACGAAAGGGTAAATTTAATTCAGGGAAAGGAGACAAGAAAAGGACTATAAATTATATTCAGGGGTTTAATTTCTCATACCTAGAATCAATAAAAAGAAACCAGATAAAACTGGTCTCCAATGCTTTAATCCAGTTCTAATTTATAAATTACGAAAAGGACTTTTAATTGACAAATTAGATAAAATCATATTTTTTCTAATACTACTACAAAAGTAAAAGGACTCTCGGAGAATTAAGTTTCGGAATAGCAAGATGAAATTATCATCAAATCGAAAATAACATGATCAATTCATATAAAGGGCGGAAAGTGAGCGTTAATTGCTTTCTTCACACGCTATTTTTTCTCCATCACCTGCCTTCGAGTGCATTTTGCACCTGCTTGTCTCCAAGGAGAAAAATAGGGTGAATACAGTGACTTTGGGTGCAGGTTGGACAAAAAATAATTTCCTCTTCTTCACTTCATAAATACACGCGAGAAATGAGAGAAGTTCATTAAAATCGATTCAGTGGTTTGAAGAATGGTTATTTCTCTCATTGCTGAACATAAACGTAATTAAAAAAAAATAAAGTACGTCTATAAATATGAAAATAAAGAGTGAATACTGTGTCAAGGTGTGTTAAAGAAAGAACTAGATTTATTGTATGGTATATATATTATAAATACAAGAACGCATTCAACTAATTATTTAGAGATTTTAAAGATCGTTATCTTGTGTCGCATCTATCAATCGGATCCATATTATATTATGACGTTATTTGACGTTATATTTTCAAAAAGAACTACTAACAGCGTCAGTTCTTAATTGAAACTGACGCACGCGACTATATATATCTTCTTCATTATTGACTGATTTAAAAGGCGGATCCGATATAAGTATGGTATTATATATCAGCGATAACAGGGTGTCATCAGAAGTAATAAAACCTTGGAATCTCGGCGTGACGTAGGTAGAGTTATAAAAGAAGGTGGCCCCCTATTAATATTGACCGCCAAATAGGTCTTTCGGCGAAATGCACTTGGGTGTCCTGAGACATCACGAGTTACATGCTTTCACTTAGGATTCGTGAAATTTCGCTAAGGATGATTTAAGTAGGTACTTGTTGATTGCTGCTCTTCGAAATCCCTACATCTTAGGATTCAATTGACAATTATAATGAATAATGGTGGAATTTTTTAAGTTGATTGTTTATACCCAAATCAATTACACCCAAATCAAAGGTGCACATTCCTTACAATAAACTGCAATCTCATCAATGCAGTTTACTTCTTTATAGAAAAATATCAAAATAGCAAAAACTTCGTCAGAGTTTTCCGAGACGAAAAAGGATATGCGTATCATTGAATGCATAGGTATACGCCCCTTCTAAGGTCCTGGAAGCGATCTTTATCGATCTTGATTAATGCCTCGCACATTATAATCTTTAATGATGGTCGACTTATGCAGCCTCCCGAGGTATATCATCAATCATAATTACCGTTTGGGACAATTATGCTTGAATCAGGCAGTAAAATTCCAAAAGGAATCTCCGCTGATTATATACCCATCTGATTTGCTTCTTGGAACCCAAGACCGTGCTGGAATGTCATGCACATGCCGACGAAATTACGCACTATATCTATGCACGTACAACGTGAATACTTGAATAGAGATCATCACATCCTCCTCTTATTATTATTATTATTATTATTATTATTATTATTATTATTATTATTATT
>CAJFCO010000082.1:27686-56687 GCA_904066015.1 Synergus gifuensis
TATTCCTTTTCTTCCACCTCGCTTTCACACACCCACAGCCCCACAGGAGCTGCTGTCCTCTTTCTCACTATAAATTTTACTACCTCATTTCCACCTCGGGAAAACAAATTTTACTATCAAGCATCGAAAACTTGTTCTTGTATCGCGCGTCTCCTTTGGCATTCAATTCTCCTTCAATATATACTTTCTATAAAATATGGCCGTGTTTATACCGAAACTACGAAAGAGTCAAAGAGTGCGAATCAAGTATAGGTGAGATACAGAAACACAGGTTGTTTTTTCTCTCACTCATACAGAATCTCGACTACCCGAGGCGCAATTCACTGACAACTTTGTAATTGACATATTTTTAACACTTTCTAACATGTTGATAGTTAGTTAAAATATTTAATTGGGTTGACTTTTTTTGCACACTTGGCAGTGCAGTATTTTCATAACCAGGTCATTTAAGGGATTATATATGTTTTGATGTGTTTGTAAAAAATGTTACATCTGAAAATTTGCTCGATTTTTTTTTACTCAGAACAACATATATATGTATAGCCCCTTAAACCAACTAAGCTCGAAGTACAAACATGTTTCATGCGTGAAAGTGAATTTCTGAAAGGGGTCAAATGTCAAAGCTGATGAAAAAAATGACAACTATTACAAACTAAATACATATTACTTCACAATCCAAATCTTTCATTCTTCTCCGGAAATAAAGTGACGCAATAAATTTCGACGCAGAAGAAAATTCCTTTACCACAAACTCGGATTTCTTAGAACTATTTTTCGTGTTCATTAGATTCTTCATCACTTTTCTGTCTGCAAACTTGTGTCTCCTTCTTAATTATTACGCATATTTTAATATCTTTAGTTTATCTCTTGAATTAATCTAATTACTTTTTTCAAAACACATGATAAAACATGTGATAGAAAATATGCTAGAAGTCATCGACTTATTGCGTCGAAATTTAACTTCAACTACATTTGTATACGTATATGTAACTCTGCTCCTATATTAATGAAGAGTGAAGTACAATGTAGCATCGTTCTTGACACACAGCAAATTGCAAATGGTAGTTCGTATTGTTAAGATAACAAGGATGTAAATCTATTTTAATAAGAAGTTAAATTTGTCGTCAAATTGATCTTAAAATACTCGTCTTCAGACATTTTTAATACCAGACCCAGATCTTAAAGTTTGTTACAGTCAAATTAATTAAAAAAAGCTTTTGTTGAAAAATGTAATATGCAAAACACTTCGAAATAGTAAAGAGACTTTAAAATTGTCCTTTCTTCTTTAAAAACAACACATCACGATAAATTGTCTCCAATACATTTGTTTCGATTATAAGAATCATGTGAGGGTTTTGCAATATGATTCACGTGATGTATATTAGAAGAATCGGTATAAAAAGTTTCCTGCGTGTATGTATATATATATATATATATATAAAAAGAAATGGTGTGAGTTGATCATTGTTCACCTTATATTAGTGCTTTTAAATTATAAAATAATTATTACACAGTAATTACAAACATTATGCTTATGAATTCTTAGAACTTCTCTATCAGTGAAGTTTCAATATTTTTCCTTCAGACATTCTAGAAATTTCGGTGCACATGTACATTCTACTATTATCACTTTTCATTCAAAATAGATGTGTAAATAAAACTTTGTACAAACTACTTCGAAGACGAAGATAAGATTAATTTCAAGATGTGTAAAGCTTACGTTCATATTTGAAGATTTAGAAGAAGCAAGTCATTCAGGATTAAAAATATTATATAGAAGTAAATGGTTCTTAAAGTTTCTTTCTAGAAAAAATCTTTTTTTAAATTGCGAGTTACTCTGAAATTTCACACCAGATTTGATTATATTAGATATCACATGTCTGATGCTCGCATTACTCGTATGATTACATTCTTTTCCTTTCTACCAAATAATCTATAGAATTTGAGGCATGCATCTTCAATTACATATATTCAATTTTGCGTCATTTTACTACAAAATTTTTTATTTACTTGTCACTCTAATAGGATTTTCATTTAGAACATTTTAAAGCATAGAGTATCTTTTCATTTAATAATCTAAAAACCCTTGAATTGTGCATAAATTTCCCCTCGCCTTCAAAGTAGGAAAATTCTTCCAACGGACATTTAACTTCATCTTTTACAAAATTCGTTAAAGTTTCCTGAGAACTTCAATAATGGCGTAAAACTTTTTAAACCGTCTCACCAACTTATGCATAAGTTATATTTGAAAAGGTGTAGAAAGAGCAGCTAGAGGCTGAAAAATGAGTGAAGCTTAGTTGTAAATTATTAAATTATAAAGTAATACAAAGTACATGCGATACTTATGTATGTATAACTTAAAACAAGTTTTTATACATCACATATATTATATAAATATGATGTATGTATGTATAATCTTACAACCAACATCTTAATTGACGTTTCTTATATGCATTTCTGTAATGTATTAATCGAATCATCTGCGCTTATCATTTCAATGAAAATGCGTGAGAATCATATCCATTTTGAATGTGGAGTGCATATTTTTGAAATTATTCGCAATGATGGCTTGATTGCTTATTATGTCGCGATATGAAGTACATACTCTATGAGTATCATGCATGCGTACGTACACATAATGTCAAAACCGTTATCACGCATGAGGTGACCTTACGTCATGTGAGGAAAGTAACGTGATTGGCTGATAGTGAGACGAGCCTCCGTCAAGCCTCTATGCATTCTGACTCACGTTCTGTTTATCTATCATACACTAAAATGCCGTAAGCATCTCTGTCTCTCTTTCTCTCACGTGTTCTGTCTCTCCCACTCATTGAGATTTTCAAACAAACATCATCAATTATCAAACATCTTAATCATACATTCATATGCATTAATATACCACAAATCTGTCATCATCGAATAATCGAGTATCGAGTTAACATTCCTAAAAGTGAATACATATCTCAAAAAGATCTTTCGTCATTTTTTTAACATTTATACGCAGAACCTAGGACCTAAAATGATAAGAATTAAGGACTGCACATTTTTTAAAATAAGTACATATAATCAAATGTTAAACATTTTAAACGATTTGCAAAATTATTTAAAAATAATTGCGTCTCTCCTATTTATCAATTTTAGAGGCAAAAGAGAATTTTCTAATTCACGTTAAGTAGGTCACGGTACATTTTCGAATGTCATGTAATCTGAAATGATAATAAACCTTTAATTTATGCCATGAATAAGCGCAAGCTTGATCCTTCTTGAGTTATGAAATAAATTAAGATAATTTACTTAATGAATCTGGCGGTAACTGGAGACACTTGTGCGACACTCGACTCTTGCTTCGCCGACTTTATTAAAGACATATATTACAACTTCGAGCATCAATGTGACAATTTGAGATTCGGTGGGAAACGCTGGTATATCAGCAAAAAAAAAATGATTACGTACTACAATTTCAATTAATTTAATATCTTGAGTTCAAATTTCTGAATCTAATCATTGATTTAGAAGTGCGTAGGTTTCGAAGGAAATTCCCACAACTTTCATTGTGGGAAAATTATGCTGGCATTTTTTCATATAGTGATCAATTATTTGGTGTCTTTTATCTTTTAAATATATATGAAATTCTTTTTAGAAAAAAATTTAATATCTAATGATTTGTCAATTAAATTGTCAGACTTTAAACTCGACATTAGAATGAAATAATAATTTCTTTTAATGATAAAAAAAATCAGATATTTCTTTTAATTATCTTCTTAATGACGTAGGTATTTTGTTACGAATATTGTTGATGACAATTGTTGATTGGAACGTATCTACTCTAATTTTTCTAATTACCAATAATATGGAGAATAAATTGTTTGGTTTGGATGATGCAACTTTACATGAAAACGAGAGAGCCTCTTAGTTGAAATACAACTCAGCATTTTTCAAATGGATCTCAATCAATTGATAGAAGTCTGATATCATCTATGTTTTTGTTTATGTCAAATAGATCAATTGTACTGACAAAAGCAATAATATTTTCGCATAAACCTTGAGGGGTCATTGGTTTGTTCAGCGGACCTGTTACGCAAAATTGATAACAATCTCCTCTCTGCGCAATTATAAATCATTAAAAATCACTACACAGTTATTGCATCTATGTTTGATAGTAATATAAACAATGAGATTGTGGCAAAAATTAACGTCTATTTAACTTTAAATTATACTTCTTGTACTTCATTTTAATTAGTAAATAATTAAAATACGCTCAAAGTTTATTTGCAATTCAATTCTCACTCTGATTTTAATTTGAAGAGATGTTAATGTTTTATTTCAAACAATGTAACAGGAAAACTTTATTAAAAAATTTAATCTCTTATCACAATTCTGAGGTAAGAAATGGATATTCTTTTGAGAGAGGAAGCTTCAGTGTAAATGAGAAAAATTCTTCACATTGGCCTCAGAAGTAATGTTTACTCATCTCAATATAAAATATTGGTGTCAGCACATCACGTGTGTTTGATCTACTCGCGCGAGAATCAGACGATACAAATTTGATACACCAAATGTTTTTTTACTTGGGAGAATTAATCTCAGAACAAATATAACCAGAAAATAATTCCATTCCATTCCAACTAAATTATACATTTTTTTTACGCCTTAAAATACATACGTAGAATATCAAGAGCACAGATTATTTTATATGATGTAAGATTGCAAGTAATTCTTATTCGAAAATGGCCAATAAAAATGATTGAAGTAATGAAATTAACATTGACAATCCTCTTCACTCGGAACGTTTAACGCCGATGAATCGAAAGCTGTATCATTGGGCAATCAGACACTTGTGGATAAGTATTGTGACCCCTAAAGGCATATCACATCAATTTACAGAAAGTTTGTTTAATTAGTTCAATAATAATATAATTCGAATGATAATTCAATCAAATTTTCAGCAGGGATAATATTAAAAATGAAACTACTAGAAAATTATATTCAATAATTTTCTTATTATTGAGTCTCGTACCAATTTCTTGACCTATATTCACTTCCGGAATACTGACGTTAAATTTCAAACGTTTACGAAAAAAATGAAGGATATTGTAAGAGAAGATTTTCTTGCCCTACCCCCATTTTCAATTTTAAGCATCCCCTCATACTCTACTATAAAAATAAACTTTTTGAAATCCTCAGCATGGAAATTCCAAACTCGAAATCGATTTAATAATTTAACAGAACTTCAACAATTAAAGCTTGAATCTCAAATATTTGTGGAAATAATGAAATTCAATCACAGAATTGATTGAAGGAAAAGAAATGAAATTCACTTTCTTGAAATTGGGCTAACAAAAAAACTAAAAAAAAGGAAGAGGAAAATTTGAAGCGTAGAATTCGGAAGGGTGGCTTCCTTACTGTTTTGATTCGTACCAATTTCTTCTGACACCCCCACTTCCGGAATACCCTACCACCGTGGATACCTCGCTTAACTCGCAACTTATGTTCAACTTATTACTTATTATTATAACTTCTAGCTTAGTCTTACCCCCACCAGCGGCACTGGCTAGCTCACAGCCTATATAAACCCTCGACGCCTCGAAAGCGTCCTCACTCTATACGAGAAGACAGTCTATGTATAAAGTCGAGAGCAGTGAATCGCGCGAAGCTCAAACCATAAAGTTGATTTAATTCGTTTTTGTCCGATCAAGAATCACGGTTATTGTTTTTCGACGGACTAAGAAAATCACGTTAGGTGTCAGATTTACGACGCTTTTTGGAAAAAAAAAATCGACGTTGGATTTGCGCCGGCGTCACTTTTTGTGCGATCGGCCTGTGCGCTTTCGTTTTGAACTTTCAAGGACTTCTTCGTCCTGCGCGAAGAAAGGAGGTGAAAGGGTGATACAAGGAAGCTGATTCGGAACAAATTAAAATGGCACAATTCAGGCTATTTGTTATCGCTTTCGTTGCTACCTGCTGGTATGCTTCAATGATAGACACCGCTGTCCTGAGAACCGAGGTGAGTTTTTGTTTATCTCGTCTTCCCGCTTTTATGTGCCCCGCCGTTTTTAACTCACGATCTGATGACCGGGAACACGCGCTATATAGTTCCACGTGCCCTCAGCCAATCTAAGAAATATGTATAAAAGAGAGTGGTTTCGTATTTGTTTTCAGTTTATAAAAATGGCTTTTTCGAATTGCAACATTTTTTCATTTTCAAAAGTTCATTTTTTCTAAGAACTATTTGAAAAACAGTAAGAGTTAAAACGGTTTTTATATTTGTTTACAGTTGCGAAACATGCAATTTGAGGTTTCAAGGTTGTTTTGAAATATTGTAATGTTTTTATTCAAATTCAAACTTAGATTGTCGAATCAACTGTCGAATCTTTTTCAACTTTGAGTTTATACGATTACATTGCAAAATTTATTGTGTATTTATAGGAAGTTCTTGAGAGAGAAGATTTTTAGATTCGCTGAGATTTTTAGCTTGATTCGGGAAATTGTTATTGAAACTTCTTTCCAATTAAGTCTTTTATGAATAAAAAAAAATTATTACTAAAGGAATTAAAAAGAAAAAGTATTAACATATTGGCAGGCGGCTTATCAAACTCTACTTTTTCTACTTGAAGGATTTCCTAAATCGCACTTTATTCACTCGGCGTCCCATAAAACTTCTTCTTTACCAACTTATTGTCTTTTTCAAATCAAATTATGTACTACATTTAATTAAAATTTTTTAAAATATTAAGATAAAGCTAATCCATCAGAAAATTTGATTCTTAATCGAATCTGTAGTTCCAAGCAATACGAAGTAGGATTTACCGCAATTTAAAGATAAGATATCATATAAATTCATATAATTAATAATTAAATGTACATTTTTAAAATGTAATCGTATAAACTCAAATTTGGAAAAAACGTTTATAAAAGAAATCCATTAGTATAAAAAATAAATGGAAGTAAGTGCAATATTCGAATGATTCGACAATCTAGATGTCCCAAGAAAGGACTGGCGCCCAAATACCTCATTTGTTTAAAATTATTTTTTTTTATCTTAATTTATTTATATCTTTTTGGGCCCTTTGTGCGTCGCTTTTAGAGACCTTCTTGATTTATTTATTTAATAAAAAAATTAAAGAAAAAGTGAGCGTCACAAATGGCGCCCAACGTGGGTAAGAAAATTAAAATTGGTCTCTAGAAATTCTAAAGCTCATTTTCGAATATTGGAATGTTCGAGTAATTTATTTTTCATTTCTGTAGAATATTTGTTCGCAATATTCTAAAATTCATTAGAAGGAATATTATCTCCTTAAATTTCAGATATAAATAGAAATCTTAACGGTTGACTTTATGGTTGGCACTTTGGATTATTATTGTTTATATGAACACCTGTGTTTATAGCGTGTATTGATTTCAAAATAAGCTTAAACCTCAAATTACATGTTTCGCAACTTTAAACGAATACTGAAAGAAATGTTAAAGAATGTTAAACCTAAGTCAATATTTTCCTTTTTTTATAATAAAGGAAATTAAAGTACTTTTATCTTATTTTCGTTAATTTTTATTATCACGAATTGCGAAGACTCGTATATTTTTCTACTGCAACGATCACAAAACAAATTTTAAAAAATAACAGGAAATACTTTTTATATCCCTCTTCGTCCCATCTTTTCTCACTAGGTTGTAAGTTATAAGTTTCTTGAAAGTCGTTTGCGACCCTGAAACGAATTGCGACGAAACATTACTTATGATTTCCTCGAAATTACGAGAAAGTTCTGTGCCCTGTTATATTTAGAGAATCGGGGTTCGTTGAGAGTCAAGTCTAAGAAATCGAAAACGTGGTCAGACCACGAAGAAGAGTAAACAATCTGAAATAACTGCAATAATTATTGCAAAGAAGAAGTCTAACACAGTCTGTGAGTCTCGTGTTGTAGCTTTCACAAGGACACCGACGATGTATTTGATAAAGAAGTTAAATGAAAAAGGAGATGAGAAGAAAATGAATGCTACTTTTTTATTTATCTTCAATTTATTTATCTTCAATTCTAAATATCTGTATTCTTTATCTCCTCATCTATATTAACTCTTTTTTTTTTCTTGAAAAAGTATTTCAATACAATTTCTTCATTTTTTTATTGAAATTTCTTTTAAACGAAAATAGTTAAATAGAAATAAGAGATTATGGAGGGAAATTAATAACTTAAAGCGTCAAGTCCGGATACCAGTTTGCCTTTTACATCTCGCTGTACTTAAAGGGGTTGGCTATGAAGCTATAATTGGTGGAAGGAGCAATAAATCTTGCTTTTGGACGCGTTTATCTCTTTTATCTCTCTGGCGCACAGTAGAGTCAATTACAAAACTACATAAAATAAATCTTTATTAAATAAAGCTTACTTAAATTTCAAAATGTTAAAATTAATTTTTTATCGCTAGTTCGAGCATTTTGTCCCAAAATATCCAGATTTATTTTAAAATGTTCAAAATCGCTCAATAAACACTGCTTAATACGATTAATAAAAATTAAAAACAATAATTGTTTTGCTAATCTGCAAAAAAGCACTTTTACTCAATGAGAGAACGAAATTTGCGACAAAAAAGAAAATATCTTCAAAATTGCAGCCTCTGGGCTAAGTTGCAGTAGCCTTGCATTGGATTCCACACAGAGTGGTGTAGCGGCGTGAAAAAAGAACAATTTCTGAGTGTAACGCAGTATCTTCAGTGCTGAAGACATTGAAGAACACCAGCGAGAACCAGATAAGACACAGCCATTTGCAGTCATGCGAGCCACTAGAACTTTTCATTCATGAACTCGAGTTACATTCATGCTGCACTCTTATTACGAACCCTCTCTCTCACTCCTTGATCGCTTGCTTGTTCACTCACTTACTACTGACACACTCACTGCCTGTTCTTCAATGAAATACGAACTCTGTAGTCTTGCTTCCTTCACTCGAGTCAACCACTGTCTTGACTTTCATCAGAAAAAAAAATTCTTTCTGTGGTCGATCTGGTTGACAATCATAAAAATTAACAGGATATGATCCTTTACAGGTCGCATGAACTTCTGACGAGAAAACGTTAACAGACCTTGATGATACGTGGAATCAGTTTAATTTAAATAACAAATTTTACTCTATTCGCATTCGAAGAACATTTCTCTGAAACTGGAATTACAACCCATGCTTCTTTTTATTATTTTTATTCTTTTCATTCTTTTCAATGGTAAAAAGTCTCCTTTCAATTCGGGGAACTTCTACCTTCTTTTACAATTTTCTAACATTTTATGGAGTAGTCGCTGGTTTTAAAAATATCTTGAGCTTTGTTTTTGGAACTAAAGGGATTTTTTTGGTTGGTCATAATTCGTTTAAATTAAATTCTTAATGAGCTGGTAATGAAAAAATGTGATTTTAATTTGATCTGAATTGAATGATTCTAAGTGAAGAAAGCTATCATAATTATATCGACCCTCGTTGAGATTAATTTCATACAATAAGAGAAAATTATCTCTCGGTCACTAATTAAGCTAACAACTTAAGCGTGAAATTCGTTGAATGATCGGAAACAAAGAGGATCAAAGAATGCAAGACTGCATTTGTTGGAAAAAAATTTTTTCTATTAAAAAACATTGGGTTTTTTAAAAAAATTTTTATATTGAATTGACCTTCAGTTAAATAATCAAAGTTTCTTTTGATGGATTCTGACTTGCAAGTCATATTATAACACACAAACTATTAATTTAATTGTTTCTCCTTATGTGGATGTTTCATTTGATATGTATTTCCGAATTCGGGGCTTTAAATCAGCGGCTGAAAGTAAAAAGTGGATAAAAATACTTTTTTTTATCAACTTTTTACTTTCAGCCGCTCAACTATCATTTGAAAAATATTTATAATTTACATAGGCGTTTAAAATATAAGAACGATTGCGCAGGTCATTGTAGAGTAAGCGCGCGAGTAATTTACGTTTTCGCACGATAACAAATGATTTATTGCACCACGCGAGATAAATGAGGAAATATTTTTTTGAACATCCGGGGTCACCGACTTTGACCCTGGCCTGACGCAAACTGCCCATGACAAGGCGATAATAATTTCATCTCTTTTTTTTCTTTCCCAATCAACCGATAGCCCCGTTGCAAAAAATTTCTCTCAGAATGAGCCAAAAATTAATTTACTGCCTATTTCGTTAATCATATGTGTTATTAATATCGTGTATAAATCATAATTAGTCAAATATCATTAAATAAGAAAATCTATATCTCCTCAAAATATCAATCTTCCAACTTTTTGGTCCAACATTGTATAAATGAAATATTGAAATATTTTTGTTTCAGGACCTGCAGGAAAGTATCCATAAATTAACGGAGGAGGGTTCAAGAAAATTAAGGATTCAAAGAGAAAGTGAAACTAATGCAAGCAGTGAACCAAGAATTTGCTACAGCCAACCTTGTGGCTGGGCAGTTTACGTTCCATTCACTCGCAGGGTTGAATATTTTATGAAAAACACGTAAGTTCATTCAATTCATTCATTCATTCACAAATTATTCATTAAAAGATGAAATTGAAACAACTATTGAAAATAAGAAAGAATTGAAATTTTATGAATTATATAAGTGCTTCATTTTAAATAACCGCGGGAAATATCGACCATTTGGGGATTGGCAGCACTGACAATTTAAATTCTGCGTTTGGTGAAAAGGTGAATTGGTCAGGAAATATTAGTGATTTTCAAAAGATAAATGACTATCAAGAATAATAAAGATATATTTTTAATGATAATCTTTTTGTATTGTATATAAATGCTTCGTCTTAGAAAAGCGCGGGAAATATGAATTATTTTGGGATTGGCAACACTGTGAATTTGAATTCTGATCCCTAAATATTAAGTTAATGGTCAGGGAAAATAAAAAATTGGTCAGAGAAGTTTTCTAACTGATTATTATTCTTTAAAAGAATGTTTTCTAACTATTGCTTTCCTTTTTTCAGGTGCGAATGTCCCGATGAAACTTACAAGTGCGTACGTACTGATGATGATTTGTCAGTTAGTGCATATGTTTACAAATGTCGCCAAAACACTACTTCGGATGATATTGAGTCACCCGATGATGCTAACTAGACGTCTTGTTCAGACCACTTCAGTTCCAAAAAAAGTAGATTGCTTTTCTGTGCACTTTTATATATATATATATATATATATATATATATATATATATATATATATAATATATAGCGCTGCCATCATCATTCGAAACAACTTAGGAATAACAATAACGTTTTCCATGTAATCCACCCATTCCTCCTGGGTTTTGATACTGTAGGTCTTCTTGATGTCTCCTGTCATCTGACATTCACGCCTATACCAATCTCTTAAATCTTTATTAAAGATGAAAATGTTGAACATGTAAGTTCTTCAATGGGATCTAATAGGTTCAAAGCATCATCATCTATTGTCTCCTGACTTACCATTTTGGTTATAGGAGGGATGTTATTCGGAGGGCGTTTCTCATTACTGAATTTTCTAAAGAAAAATTGGATTATTTTGAATTCTTCTTCTGAAAAACTATAACCAGGTTCACTTACTTTCACATATCTCGATGATAGCGGCAGTACTATATATTATATATATATATATATATATAACACACTTGACCGAAGAATCAAATGAAGAAATTTAGCAGAACTGAATAGACGTTGGTATCAATCAACCAGAGTAAGCATAAGTTAAAATCACTCAAACGAAATCAAATCTTTACCTCAAAAAGAAATCTTGAACTCAATAATAACTGTAAATCTAGGACTTACCCTCATTCAAAAAACCAATTAACTTTATAATCATCAAGCAAAGTTTCAATTTAGGATCTGTTACGAATTTTCATTCTTACATTCTCGCATGACACACGACGTCTAATATAAAGGGCGTCGCAAGAAAGTAGCTTTATGGTTTCGAAAAGTCGCTTTCAAAAATGTATTTATAACTTGTTTTTAATAATCACTGCTCTTAATGACAATTTCCAAAAGATTGGTTACTTAACTTTTTATACGTATTAGTTAGAGCCCCGTACATTTTAAAACTCACTCAATGGAAGCTTCTCTTTTAACATTATCGGGTGTAAATATTGTTCTATGGCAGTGATTTGGCAGCAATCCAGTTTCCATTCTCTGCATAATACTGCATACATTAAGTTCAGACGAATTTTTTGTCTCTTGTAATTATCTTTTTATCTTTAAAGTCACATAAACAAATACGGAAAACGTTTTTAGGAATATTATTTTGTATTTTTAAAGAAAAAGAAAAAAAAATTCGTCTAACTAGATGTCTGAAATTTAAGCCAAATCAAATACAGATAAATTGCAATCGGAAAGAATCATGTCTCCGAATTTTCATCTGCCAACCTCTTTTCAGACAGTTTTTTTTATATCAATTTTGAAAAATTGAACTTCTATTTTCAAGTGCTTTAAAATTCGGGATTTAAATTCGGAGATTAGGTTGCCAATGGGCATTTGTTTTTGAATGAAGAGCGATTGAAGACCAATAAAAGGGGAAAAATCCTCATTGGTGAATAAGCGAGTCTTGATTTTATGTGCCACGCAATGCTTAGTCTTTAAGTAGGTTTTATCGTTGTAAATTGCTCATGTATGTTATCATAGACACTTACTGGACATAACAAAAATTCCATTCACTATTGACTTGAAAAACGTTGAGAAATGACTTACACTTAAATTCTTTTCCTAAAGAGTAAACACAGACTATTTTTAAAGATTTCTGACACTGGAACGAAGAAGGGATTTCGATTTTTGAATACTTATATCTTATATATATATACATAATTATTAAAAAACAGTCCTTAGGTTTAGAAAAGTAGTGGTAGTAGTTAGGTATGTGTAGTTAATTAATTATAACTTTCCTCAAAGTACAAGGGGATTTATCGCAAATTCACTATTTAACGTAGGTGCGATTTTATTAATAAACTTTATTTATTTTTGAAAAAAATCACCCTCACTAACGTGCAATGAACGAGACCTCTACATTTCCTCCTTTTTTTTTTTTCTTAAATCAAAATCAGAGAGTTTAAACTTTATTTCTTTCAACCTTCAAAACAATTTCTCAGCTTCTTTAAACTCGACTCTACAAAAAAAAGATACAAATCAAATTTATTGACCTTTCTTTTTTTCGACGTCACTGGTGTGAAAAATATTGAACTCGATTAAATACAAATCATCTTTTGTCTCATAAATTAATGTTAGTGACGTACGAAACACTTAACTCTTAATAGTTCTCCCCTCGAAAATCGGAGAACAAATTGATTGTTCAAATATTTTTTATTTCTCTATTAACGCTTTTATTTTATTAATTTAAATTATTGTTGATATGGGAATAATTTCTCTAATTGAAGGAAGAAGGAAAAAAGTCGAGGTCTTGATGTTGGTACATGTAAGAAATTAGTTTAGTGATTTAAGACCAAGCTCGATTTAAATAATTGACTGTATTTTTAAGTTCACCTCACATCATCTCAAAAAATTCTCTATAAATGACGTAGTAGGGGTAGTCACAGTATTTCGATGAAGCACAGAATCCATTTTCTCTGCCAACTTATCACAATCTGTCCTACCTTTTTCACTTTCCATCTTCCATCCCAAAAAAACTTCCTTAATGTACTTAACAACACAATGAGTCACCATTAAATTTCACGTATTTTGTATCATAATCCATTATTTATGAGGGAAAAGTCGATGTTCTTACGTGTACTGTTATCTTATTCGTTACTTAATGTCCCTGTACAAAATTCGGCCTGAAAATTTAAAAGCATGCATTTCCCATCAACGCAAATCCAAATTTGCGGTTTAATTAAAAAATCAATTCATATTTTCAATAACTTCGAAATTTTCCAATTTAATAACAATCTTTTTGGCCAAACTTTAAAAGCAATTTCAAATAGTTCTTTATAAAATAAGAATTGAAAAAAAATTTTTGCGTTGGAGGGACAATGTTTGCAATTAATATTGGCGTGGAAATCGTTTTCCAAGTATTTATTGTCCACGAGGAAATTTTCAGTATAGGACAAATAAATATTTATGGTCTGCATGGGGTTTTAAAATTACGAAGCGAATAGAATTGAATTATTTAATAATGATTTTACAAATGTCTTGAATTTAAAGAAAAATAGTTGTATCTGTTTTAAAAATTAAAATTGATCATAATAAGAGCGTTTTTGAAAGTTCACTCTGATTTTAATACCCCAATTGCAGATTACGTATTGTACAAGAATTTCGACTTTAGCGAAATTTGTGTTTCGTTAATGACGAGATGAATAGCCAATAGATACTTTAGTTGAATGTATTTGTACGCAGTATTTCACGTAATGTTATGTAATATACAGAAAGTAAATTATCTAATTAATTAATAAATATTGAAAAATGAATGATCAGCCCTATATTATATTATATATAATATTGTACAATTATTGTCTCTAATGTTATAATTTGTAATAAAATAATGTTGCACGGACAAATTGATTTGCTTTCTAGACTTCCTGAATTATTTTCTCCCACGATTATCATTTAATCTTACAGTACGTATTATTTTCAACTCGCTCTAATTCTTAAAATTATCAAGAACTCGGAAAAAAAACGACTTTTGTACAAGTTAGACTTTTATTCATTACTTTGCATACATCGATATGGTCGCGAGAATAATAATGTAACTATTCTCTCTCAGATATTTTTCATGAATCAATACAAGCCTTTTTTTTTACAATCTGTCGATCAACAAGGTATTCTAAGACTCCGAAATGTTTCAAGTTTCTACATTTTTTTATGTTCAACGTCACGAAACAGGATTAACAAGCATATGTTCTTTCCCTCTATGAAGTAAAGTTAAAAGCGCCTGTATTAAAATAATAAAATAAAGCTGAATTTTCCCATATTAAATAAGTGCATATTATCACTTTCATATTTGCCTGAGCCATAAGTAATAAACTAAGTTTATTCTCAATGTTTTTTACAGGCCTAGACTAGAAATAACAATAATTAAAACAAAAAAAAATTGACTTAAAATAAATTATAGATCACAATTAACCAATGTTTCAGAATCTAAACTGCGCCACTTTCTTTCCCTACTTCGTAAAATAGAGCAAAGTAGACATCCTGGAATTAGAAAATCCGATTGACTATAGTTGGAATTTAGAGATTACAAAACTTGGCCTTTGAATAGAGAATCACCGTCGACTCGCAACGTTGATCGTAAAATAATGCGTTGTTATATTACAGTGTAAGTGAACCAGCTAGTGTAATAATAACAATTCAAGGTCTGGTAAGTGCTTTCAGACCATTGCTTTAAGCTTGTGGGTTGCGGAACTTTTCTCCAGCAAACTTGGCAGAGCTTCCGAGTTCTTCTTCGATGCGAAGAATCTGGTTGTACTTAGCCAATCGCTCAGAACGGCAAGGAGCTCCAGTCTTAATTTGACCTGTGGAGAGACCAACGACCAAATCGGCGATGAACGTGTCCTCGGTTTCTCCAGAACGATGGGAAACCATTGTGCCCCAACCATTGCTCTTCGCGAGCTTGTGAGCGTTAATCGACTCTGTCACGCTTCCAATTTGGTTTACCTTTAGCAACAAGCAGTTACAGGCCTTCTTCTCGATTGCAGTCTTGATTCTGGAAAATATTTTTAAATTAAAATCTACTTCAATAGCTGGCTAATTCATGTGTAAGTTTCATATGTACCTTTCGGGATTAGTAACAGTAAGATCGTCACCAACGATTTGAATGGGGGTAGAAGCAGTGATGGAAGTCCAGGATGCCCAATCGTCTTGGTCGAAGGGATCCTCGATGGAGACGATCGGGAATTCCTTGACGAAGTCTAAGTAAAGGGTCTTCAATGCTTCTGGTTCGAGATAAGTGTTGGGATCGGACTTTTCATTCTTGAAGTCCAGATCGTACTTTCCGTTTTTATAGAACTCAGAAGCAGCAACGTCCATTCCGATCTTAATCTTGCCCTCATATCCTGCAACCTGAAAGTTTAAATAGAATTTGAGACCTTAATTCAAATGCACTTTCTAAGCATTACTTGAAAGTCAAATTTTAATTAAAAAGTATACCTTGATAGCGTCTGTGATAAGGTTCAGAGCTTCTTTATTTTCCAAGATGTTAGGAGCAAAGCCACCCTCGTCACCAACAGCGGTGGCATCAAGACCAAACTTCTTCTTAATTCCATTTTTCAAGTGGTGGTAGACTTCAGTACCCATCTTCATGGCTTCGGTGAAGTTTGTTGCTCCTGTTGGAAGAATCATGAATTCTTGCATAGCTAGTTTATTTCCTGCGTGAGATCCCCCATTGATCACGTTGAAAGCAGGAACTGGAAGGATGATGTCGCTGTTTCCAGCTAATTCTGCAATGTATCTGTACAAATAATTAAAGTTTTCGATTAATTAAAATAGTTTCTGTGGTTGTAATATTTGAACTAAATGTATTTTCTAATTTAGCTTTTGATTTTATTTAGTAAATTAATTTCCTGTTCTCTTGTTTAGATTTTAAACTTAAACCAGGAACTTACTTGTAGAGGGGAATTCCCTTCTTGGCAGCTCCAGCCTTGCAAATAGCAAGAGAGACACCTAAAATGGCATTGGCTCCCAATTTTGATTTGTTCGGTGTGCCATCGATCTTCAGGAGCAAGTTGTCGATATCCGTTTGTTGGGTGACGTCCAAGTTAGCCTTCAATTGAAAAAGATAAAAGAAATTAAAAGAGAGTTATTAAATAATTCTTCATTCAGAAATGCTTTATAAGTACAAAAATTACCTTCAACAATTCTGGAGTAATGATTTTATTGATATTATCGACTGCTTTGAAGACAGACTTTCCATGGTATTTGGATTTGTCATTATCTCGAAGCTCAAGAGCCTCATGAACACCAGTGGAAGCACCAGAAGGTACTTCTGCTCTGAACAATCCTTGTTCCGTAACCAAATCGACCTAATATCGAAACAGTTTAAAAAATATTCCTCGCAAACGAAAATTAATTTACAATTTCTGAATATAGTCAAATAATTACCTCTACAGTTGGATTACCACGAGAATCGAAGATTTGACGAGCCTTAATACTCTGAATAGGCATGGTGCTAGTACTGTATTTCAAGGTTGAATTTCTGCAATTAAAACTGTAATTAACTAACACTAATTTAATCTCAAATCAAAATCAAACAAAATAAAACCAATGATAACTTCTTTACAAACTACTCGCTGAAACAGACGTTCAATTCAAGAAAGCATACCTTGAACTAATTCTATAACTCCACCAATTTCGCAAAAAAATATATTAAATAATCTAGTAAAAGAAATATTCTCCCTTCATCGATTATTTCTCCTCTTTTTCACAAAACGTTCTACGAACATTAAACTTTATTAATTCAAATCTCGCCTATTATAAAATTCCTACGAGTTCACCATTTATCTATGACCTTGAGAAGGTCAAAAAATCAGATGATCATGTTTCTGAAAATTAATGCAATTGTCCAAATTTCGAAGAAATCTTACAATTAATTTGCTCAAATACCCTGAAAGAAACATTATTTCAACATTTCTGAAACAAAATTGAAGTTCCGGCACGTAACAAGAGCATTTTAAATAGTCAGTTTATGGAAAAATTATTTAACACGCGGGATATGACGAAACTATTAGAGATTCTAGAAGGTCAAGTGGTTTATAATTTTATATAGTCCAGTTAACTGAGATAGCTATTTTAACAATAGATATATGTTTGAATAAATTTATCTCACCCAAATGCGTGACAGCCCACCAAGAACGATCGCAGCAGACTAAAAGATGACCTACAGACGTGACCTCCGGCTCCGATCGCGGCTTGACTCAGGGCGAAAATATTATTGATCGAAATTTTTCGGAACAATAATAGCGAAAAGTGACAAAATAATTCACTAATTGGGTTACGAGCTTTACAAATCGAAGATCCGCGCAATCAGTTTTTACTTATCTGCAGTAAAATCACTTTTTGCGCGTGGCCTTGTATCTGATTCAATGGAAAATGATATTACGTAACATAACCTAATCAAAAATCATTGCAAAAATGATCTCATGGTAACAGATCACGGTACCTTCATTATCGACGTAAAGGTTATTCAAAATGGAGGGAAATTGAAATCTTATAGTTTGATACAATTTTAAGTATAAATCGTTGACGGTAAGGTAGGGATCGGGTAAGTCTTACATAGCCTTAAGGGCATGTGTTACTTACCATATGAGCAAATTTAGATAACCCAGGTTTTTATAAATTATATAAATTATAAAATTTTTTTTATTTATAAATCCCACAATGACCGACATGACCAATGATAATTTACCGATCTATGGTAAATCTGAGAAATGTAGAAACTGTAATTTTTTATAATTTTTAATTTTATTAATTTTATAAATTTATTAGTACTGGTGGTGAATACAATGTATTGTAAAATTTACAAAACGTCACAGCTAAAAATGTACAAACTTTCTAATATATTTACTGCATATTTGATTGATGGAATTGCTAAAGTAATTAATTACAAATTAATAATAATTTGTAAAAATTAAATAGTAATATCATATGTACTAAGAATCTTTAAATCGCACTTGATGTGACACGCAATAAAGGAAGTATCAGAAATATCCAGGAGAAAATTAGAGAAACGAAATACGCAGATATACCTATATATCCTTTTACCTTTCAAAGTATCTAATGACAGAATTTGAACCTAATAATTTTAAATGCCAAGCATTAACAAGTCATTTAAAGCTTAACGATATCTGCTCTTATCTGTATCATTGATTATTTAATCTAATAAACTATATTTTTCTTTATGAAAAAGGATCGGAAAAAGGTATTGCTGGAGTATTGCGTAATAATTATTTGTTAATCTCTTGTTGAAGAAGTTGATCTATAAATTATCACACCTGTCCTATAAATGTGCAACTCACCTTTCTACAGCTTAATTACATCAATTAAAGACTAGAGTTATTATACTTCAATCTTTTAAATATGTCTCGAACACTTTGGAGAAAAGGAGAAATAATTTGGAGAAAATTAGTTGATAAATAATTTGTACATTTATAGAATGCACAAATTAAAAAGAGTATATAAAACTATGCCCGAGAGCTCTGAAAAATTTGATATAGTCTGATAAATAAATTTGATTATCAATTATCATATAAGTTATAAAATAGCTTCAGAAATGTCGTAAGTTTCTAGTTGGTAGATGAAGTCTGCAAGGGTTATTTATTATTTCGATTTTGACGATGTTAATCCATCGCCGTAAATCCTTAATTGCTTTTCATTATTGAAAGATTTGTTCAGTTGCCATATATAAATTACACTTCATGTCATGAGTCTTTCATAAATGGAAAAAGCCTAGGACCTGATCTGAAAGGAACTATAAATTATATATATGCAATCCATCTCAATCTTTTATTTTTTGTCGTATTATTCTCTATATTGACATTTTTCTCAATAAATATATTTTTATTCCGTATAGCATTTACCATTTACCTTAAATTGAAAATCATATAGCAATAAATATTGTTTAATTTCTCTATTTTTCTACGATATAATAGCATTGCTATCCTCGGCCCAGAATTCTTTGCCGGTTCCGTCGGTTCCGTGACAAGAGAGTCGTAGATCTTTAGATGCACTCCAGGCTAAGTCAATCTAACGTAAACAGGTCGTAAGTTATCTGGTGAAGGCTAAATCAAACCGAAGGGATTTTTTCTTATAGATCAATTCGGATATTTCATACTAAATTTATACTTCAAATTAACCCCGCCATTAATATACGATACGTATAAATACAAGTATTCTTTTTTTAAATTTCGCAACAGAAATTTATTTTGCGAATTCAATTCTAGACTACAAAAATTGGTATGCAAGGCTTTCCCTGGACAATTGCTACAGACTATGAGAAATTGAGAAGGTAAACATAGACGACGCGACATATGAGGCATAACATAGCGTGATTTAAAGAAAGGGCGATTTCGCAAAGAAAATTTAGTGTGACATGCGGATTGTAACGATATTAACGAGCCAGATCGCGTAATATCTTTGCTTGTAGATATAGAAGGTGCTGTTAGAATTTAGAGACAAAAAAATTATATAAAAAGTCAACTTAATTCTTGATCCACTATTCTTCAGTATTGTAAAGATGTGATAGGCATTTTAGAATTATTTATATAATAATCCGAATTCCCATCATTTAAATGCTAGAAAGAAGCTTCATCCCTCAAGAAGATCGAAATTCAATGTAATGCACATTAATATAAATGCGTACAAATTTATATAAATTGATACAGGTCTCTATTATGCAAGCTGAACAACTCTTCTTGGATTTTTGAATTAATAGGAATAAATTTTAAACCATAATCAAAAGAATTTCGTAACAAAGAAATTTCGTGACATGGAATATATGAGACAAAAAATGGTATTAGAAAGGCGTACACAGTAGTTGCACCACACGTGTACATCTTACACGACAGTTGTTCACGTTTGGCTTCCTGTGTGTGATTTTATGTGTATGTAAGCATGTTTGAGTGTGATACAGATACAGATCCATAAGTACGTCAATGTAACGATGCAATATCGTAGGTTTAAAACTGCTCGGTATAAAAGGGGGTGTGTCTGATGACTTCTGCATCAGTTCTACTGCAGCTACCTAGGTTCATCACAACTCTCATCATGCAAACTTTTGTGAGTACTTTGAATTCACTCAATGTCACAAAAATATTCTTTTCAATTTTTCAATTTATTTTGAAAGTATTTTGTTTACAAATTTTGTATTTAAATACAAGAAAAACTAAATCAAATTAAAAAACAGCACATCTTGCGCTTCGCAAGGTTTTAAATGCGGTGTTCTGGAATAGGTGTGAATTTTAATTGGCTGGGAATAATTTGAAGTAGACAACTGTAATTAGAAGAAAAAAATTGTCTGTTGCAGTTGCTCTTGACCATCCTTGCTTTGGTAGCATCGCCAATTTACGCTGAAGAAGCAGCTTTAGCAGAAAAAAAAATTGACAAAAGAGGACTTCTGGGATTAGGATATGGAGGCTACAATGGTTTCTATGGATTGAATGGTTATGGAGGTACTTATTGTTAATTTTAAAATTAATTTGTTGGTTTCGTAATTTGCACTTTAATAATATGCAAACAATTAAATGTGGAATTTTTTCTACAGGATACGGACATCATGGATACCTGAATGCTCCTGTTTACACAGCAGCATTAGGACATGGAGTTGCTCCTTCATACTCTCACGGTTATACATCGCCAATTTCTATCAATCACGGTTATACAGCACCAGTATATACAGTACCACGAGTTAGTTATCACGGACTTGGGCATGGATTAAACTATTTACACGGCTGGTAAATTTTTTTAGTCGATCGAGAAGTATGCTTGAACCTTCTGTGTATTACTTATTACATAAAAAATCGGAAATTTATATTTCATTTAGCGTTTACATATCTCTTTGTGTAAATCTTTTGCAAACCTCTGTATTTTGAAACATTTTAATAAAATAATTTTGATATCAAATGTTTGAAAATTATTCCCTTACCTTATTTTAAGAAAAAACTTTGGAAAAAGTAAGATATATCTTTTAAATATTTTTTGCTTTTGAAGCTAACACGTGTCTTCTCACTTTATTCAAACTCAAAATTCAAAAATACTTTATTCATGTGTCCCCTATAATAAAATAAAAAAATATTTATGATTGCGGACTTTATAATTATGACTTATAATTTCAAATTTAATTTTAAAGGTCACGTGACCTCAATATTACAGTTACAGTCAGTTACAGTTTGCTTCAGATTGTAATTGAAATTACCGACTTCTGATACATGACCTAAAAATGATTGAAGACTACTTTATCGGCGATGGTAAAAGTAGTTCAATATAACTTAACCTGACTGAACTTAACCAAACTTAATGAGGAATGTCTGGGATTTAAAAACAAGACATTCCTCATAAAAATATTACTGACAACAGTCTTTTAAACATACAAACATGAATTATCTTGTGAAAAGTGTGTCTAATATAGCTAAGCTATGTATAGGAAATAGAATTCAAGGTATACCTATTTTTTTCATTCATAGTAATTTTTTGTTTCCTAACCTCTATGTCGTATTTTACATCTAATAAATTATCCTTATCTGAAAATTGTTTTGTTTTCACCTCGATGTATTTTTGAATTCTTGATTTTGATACTTCAGTTGGTAAATATTTATTGTATATTTTAATTGATTTGAAGGATTTACCGGATTAACTATTTGCTATTAACAATTAGTGCATAACCTGTTTTATATTTTCATGTATAATTTTTACACGGTTTTAAATATTAAACTGATTTCTTATACAGGAAATATTTGTTTTACAGGTAATGCGACAACTCTACTGCGCCAATTTACAACTATTAATACTGCAGGTTAGTTATTTTTGTAACTATTTCAATATGTGTATTAAATTTAAAGATATTAAATAACTTAAGTAAGATTTTTTTTTGCAGAAAACACACCTTTAGTAAGACATTGCAGAAATTCAATTATTGGTGGTAAGTAATTGGTGACATTTTACGAGAAAATGATTTTGCAAAAAAGATAATCAAAATCGGGCAATGCATATTTAGAACTCGTATATAGCACATTCTCTTCCATAGTAATCTCAAGAACAAAAGAATTATATCATTCAATATCGAACTTCAATATTCGCGATATATGTGGATTTAAAATTTTAAATAATTAATATAAATATGGTAATAAGCTGCATTAAAATATGCGATTCTATTAATTGATTACAGGTGCGTTATGTAATACGGGGAAGATTAGTATAACATCTAGCTTAACAAAAATCAGCAATGCAGTGCAGGGTAAGTGCAAAAAGCCTGAATTCCAAAACAAGAATTTTTAAAGTATATAAATAATTTTACTCATTCAGCATCGATAGTCCAAGAAATAGTTTAATGCAATTCTTCATTCTTTTCTTTCGACATTTCCCAACATTTACTGAAACCATTTGAATTTTTCCTTTAAATACATAAATGCTTTCATGACTGTTTACAAAGAAGTATTAGATATTATCGACATAATACATAGTCCCCGATAATTTTTTACCAGTTCTTAATCTTTAAGAATGTGGTGATTACCATATCCCAAATCTGGGAATCACCTCGGTAAGGCGACTCCAAGTCACGGTGACCCATTTACGTGAAATCGTGCGAAATGTCACAGGCTTTATTTGCATTTCCCATAACGCATAAAGTGCCACAAAAACGGGTCACCAAGTAGCCTTGTGACGTCTCGAGTTTCAATGCTTGGATAGATCCGTGTCTTTCAGGCCCGTGCGGAAGGGTGAAGAGAATTTGAGAAAAAGAATAGGGAAACTCCTGCACTGGTTCACGATTTCCCATCAAGTTGTATATATACTTCGTATTCTTTGCAAAAATGCGCGTGGCTGGCAAAAGCAACCTCTTTGATCCACGCGGAAAAAGACCTCAGAATCAGAAAAGGGGAACCGAGCGCTGGAAGAAAGGGATGCAGTGTTGGGAAACGGCCAATGGCAAAATTGGTGGGAATTGAGGGGGTGACATGTCCATTTGCGGTTGACCAGTCGCCAGACAAGCGAATACACTCTGTGAGAAAAACACCCTTTCCTATTTCACTTGAATTTTCAGACGCCCTAGAGACCTAGAGAAAAAAGGAAATTTCATAAAGAAATAGTGACAACGGCCACACCACACTAAAAGCTCCAGTTCTCGTCACTTTGTAAATATCTTTGTACTATTTAATTGAGATCAATAAATTTTGTTATATGTATAAAAAATTCTCGTTAAATCACTGAAGTTAAGCAGCGTTGGGCGCGGTTAGTACTTGGATGGGTGGGTGACCACTTAGGAATACCGTGTACTGTTGTCATTTACGTTAATTGATCATGGCCGTATGTGCTAAACTTTAAAATATCAGGCACAATAGCCAATTTTCTGTATACCTAATAACACATACAGAAATAGTTTAATTTTTGCATACATCCTTTTCCTTTTTTGAAAAATTATTAACCGAATGAGCTCCAGATGCAAGTATTTAACTAATAATCTAAAACCGGGATACATATTTTGCAAAAGATGCAGATTAGAATTTGTTCAGTGATTGTTCTGTAATTTACACCTTTTAGGGAATTCAAGTTGAAAATTTAGGGAATTTAGTTGAAAATATTGAAAATATTCAAATATTACTGTTCAGTTGTCTGGGACGTGTTTTAGTTGAGAAAATAATTTCTTCTGGGTGAGAGACACTAATTTTTGTCATTGAGCATTTCATCCAAGTATTTCTTTATATAATTTGTTTATAATAAATAGCAGAAATAGCTTTAAACTTAAACTAATAATATATCTTCCTTATGAGTATGTACCCAAATTGATTCTGATTCTTAAAAATTCTAATTTGAAAAAAATTTAGATTCTTGTAAAAGTCTAAGTAAATAACTTGAAGGGACAATTTTTTTTTCATTTTTCGCGCTTGAAAATCAGCGCGAAGGAACGATTTCCATGGGTTTCAGGGATCTCGAATGTAACAAAGACGCGACTTGGATAGTGAAAATGACATCGAAAATTTTCGCAATGTAATCTTACGCGTATTGATCTTTGGAAGGGGTTGCCTTCCGAAATATAATGGGTTCTGCTGGTCTCTTGGCTTAGTTAAGTCGAAGTTAGGTCGGATTAGCAAGCGCCAGGTTTCGGACATCTGTCGTATTGATGGACGGTGGTCAGTCAGATCTCGAAATGAACAACAATGGTACAGGCTTCTACAAAACTCTCACCCACACTCTATACAAAGTTATACAGTTGTCCACTGAAACTCATAACAGTGTCGCGAAAGTCTCGTAACATCAGTCATCATTTCTCGGAATATTTTTGACAAGTCTATACTTCTAAAATAAGATGTATCCTGAAAAATCCTTTCTTAAATATTTTCAGAATCGACTAGAATAGAACTGTACATAAAAATGGATTTTTAAAATGAAAATTTTACTATCATGAAAGCAGTTGAAATAATTTTTAAAAGCAAGGCTTCCAGGTGATGATTTAAAATTTACTATGTGATTTTAAAATTTGGTGTAAAATTGATCATTTTTAAAAAATTAAAAATATGACATTGTTTTAACGATGTTTTTATAATAATATGAAAATGTGATCTTCAATATCAGAAATCTTTAATTAATTTAACGGAAAATTCTAAAACTTTCTGGGAACTGAAAAAGAGATGCTACAAAAAAAGCATTCGGGTTTAAATGAATGTTATTCAGTTGAAATGTTTCGAATGCAGAAATATAATATTTGAAAATTTTCTTAAATCCGAAAATGCTTTCTTCTGTCCCATAAAGGACACTGGTTATGATTGCGAAAGAATTTTCATGCAAATGGAAAAAGAGGCTTACTCCGCCCCGTTTTTCGTTTTGATCTTCTTTTTTTTCTTAAAGAAAAAGCAATCGACAAAAGAGTTGTCCACTTTGGGATCTTGAAAATCTTGAAGGTGACCATCGCTTGGGATGGACCTTACTTCGTAACAATGTTACTTAATAAGCTTATGCACGCACCATCGAGAAAGGTCTTCGGGCCCGGGGAGAGGCTTGCAGATGTCAAGCGTCCGTCATATTTGATATTTCACCCGGGTGTTCTAGCTGGCCTCTATTCACTTTTTCTTGTGTCCACGAGATTATTTGCGAAAGAGTTTTCGGCTTCTAGTTCTAGGTACCATTGAACGTAGGTCCCATTTTCTGTCTTTCTTCAATCGGCAACAATATGCGAGACTTGACTAAGTCGCGCGCAGACCTTTCTTCGTCATCATCCACCCACCACCATTCTTTCCTTTCGTTTCTCCGCGTAATATTCGAGATGGTCTACAATAGAAATTAAAGGGCTTCCAAGATTTGATCGATCACCCTCATCAGTTTTTAGTTCAAGGAAATTGTCGAACAGGGTTTTGATGTTTTACATTTCCAGTGAAATTTTTTAAAATTATCTTCATTTTAAATGTTTATTTTTTAAACTCTTGTGACAATTTCAAATTTACATTTAAAAATGCTTTTTTTTTTCTTTGTAGCATTCATATAAGACAAAAGATAATCTTAAATAAACTAATAATTTATCGTAACCATCCTTTATTCATCTTTTACTAAATATTATATTTGTTATTCTCATTTAATTTTTCCGATCCGATATATTATTTCAGGACTGTCCGGACTTCAGTTTGTGAGAGGAAAAGTGTCACTTAGACAAATGCACAAAAGAGGACCTATCATCAAAAAGCGGAAGAGGCCTCGTCCTTTAGATGGAAATCCATTTTTGAAGGGAGTAGTGCTTAAAACATTGATCAAAAAACCAAGAAAGCCCAATTCTGCAAACAGAAAGTGTGTTTTGGTTCGTCTCTCCAATGGCAAGGAAATGATTGCCTATATTCCAGGTAATCTTTCGTTTTAGAAATTTATTTTAATATCAAAAACTTTGAGGCTTGAAGTTTTATGAGACTTTTTTGAGTAATTCATCCAAAAATGATAGAACTTTTTAAATTGTGTTTTTAGGAATTGGACATAATTTACAAGAGCACAATATTGTCCTCTGCAGAGTAGGAAGAACAAAGGATTTGCCTGGTGTTAAAATAAAGTGCGTCAGAGGAAAATATGATCTACCTCATCCAATAAAAAGAACTGGTCCCTAAATTATATTAATCTTCATCTTGTAAAAATGGTCAGTAAAAACACAAAATTGTAATTTCGGTCTGTATTTTATTTCCTAGATATTATTTATCCTATCCAAGCCCATTCCACTTTTACCGTTACCATTTCAGGAAAATATCTTCTTTACGATATTCAAATTTTTGAATAAGTTGAATCTTATTTAGCATGACTTGACGATGAATTTTGGAAAAATGCGTGAAGTAATATGGCGTTTCTAATTTCGCAAAAGCTCCCATCCCGCCAGCAATATGTATATATAATATCGCTTTGGGCATTTGGGATTTGAACATTGGGATTGAGAAACGTCACGGTTTGTGAAAGGTGGTACCGCAAATTGCGGCCTTTTGACACACATTTCTAGACCCACCCCTTCAGTTTACCGTTATAGCTGCACCACGCGTCATTCGCCTCCATCGGGATGCATAATGCATTTCAGAATTCTGTCGACAATGTCGAAAAATCGTATACAGCCCCTTCGTTGAACGTTATTACGGAAGGGTTGCTACTCTAGGGGTCCACTGCATCTGCACTCTAATCCACCCACACGGCCAGTGGCTATTGACCATATGACATGCTGACCAACTTCTCCATATTTTGAAAAACGGGTTCTCAACCCTGTAAATAACACGTCTTTTTTATAATAGCGAGGTGAAATCTTTTGTTCTACTGAAAGATTTAAGAAGGGGTTCACATAAGTCATAAAATATTAACTTGCCCCTCCTTAAAAAAAAACCCTTTTTATTTCGACGTTTTCTTTGTAATGTCTAAAAATAGAAACCAAGGTACAGAAACCATTTTTTTATGTATTGGTGCCATTTTGAACTGTATTTTAAATTTTAAAATCATTGAATTTACTTATGTTTGTAGTCACATCTTTTGACATGAAATTTACAAGAAAAAGTAATTTTTTTTAGCATGTGTTTTACACTTGTAGTCGTTAAAATGAGAACCTGATGCTGGATCATTACTATTTGTCTGTGAATGAGAGTGACGCCAAGAGAGTGGCAGACACGCGCCAAAATGATTATCATCAAATTTGTGCATCGTGTGCAGCGCATAATCAATCACAGTGTTAAAATTACTTCCTGGCCATCGAATATTTACTTCAAAGAAAATTAGAAACTGAGAAAAGGGCAACAGTTGTGACCATGATGGCGCATATTCAAGTTTTATTTATTTAAATTTATTAAGAGAATGGTTTTAACAAATGAGCGGACGGAACATTTTTTTCGAAATCTAAGGAGCTCTAAAATTGTATAGCTTTATACCCGAGTTTCTTATATTTTCTTATCTAATTTTTACATTCTCATCAGAGAAGGTATTAGATTTGTGTAAAATTTGACCCCCCCAGTTTTTGTCAAATGTCCACGTTTTGGGACCCCCTGAACCCGAAAAACATGTTTTTACGAATGTGTCTGTCTGTCTGTCTGTCTGTCTGTGGGTCTGTATATTTTGTTTGTGAGCACGATAACTTTCGAAAGAATTGACAGATTGGATTGTCCTTTGGTATACTCTTTAAGTGTCCTAAAATGAAGGTCAAGTTCGTTGGCCAGCCATTTTGGATAAAAATTCAAAAAGTGGGAGCATTTTGAAAAATTTTGAAACCACTTTTTTTTTTAATCTAGAAATTCTAATGACGCACGTTTGTAGTACTCAAAAAGTTGAACAATTTTTCTTAATGACTTTTTTGGATCAAAACAAAATTGAAAGACTTATAACATTTTGAAAATCCAAAAAAATCAAAGAAAACTTAAATTAGAAGCCAAACAACGCACGATATGAAAAAAAGTCTAAAGATGAAAAATGTTTCTTTTTGATCACCCTATAGGATCCGCATAACAACTTTTTGAATTTCCTTAAAAAATCGAAAATTCAAATTTTTAGCCAAATAACACGAAATGCAGAGAAAATGATAAGAAACATAATTATTACATTCTCATCAGAGAAGGTATTAGATTTGTGTAAAATTTGACCCCCCCAGTTTTTGTCAAATGTCCACGTTTTGGGACCCCCTGAACCCGAAAAACATGTTTTTACGAATGTGTCTGTCTGTCTGTCTGTCTGTCTGTGGGTCTGTATATTTTGTTTGTGAGCACGATAACTTTCGAAAGAATTGACAGATTGGATTGTCCTTTGGTATACTCTTTAAGTGTCCTAAAATGAAGGTCAAGTTCGTTGGCCAGCCATTTTGGATAAAAATTCAAAAAGTGGGAGCATTTTGAAAAATTTTGAAACCACTTTTTTTTTTAATCTAGAAATT
>CAJFCO010000082.1:59861-182365 GCA_904066015.1 Synergus gifuensis
AAAGAGTATACCAAAGGACAATCCAATCTGTCAATTCTTTCGAAAGTTATCGTGCTCACAAACAAAATATACAGACCCACAGACAGACAGACAGACAGACAGACAGACAGACAGACACATTCGTAAAAACATGTTTTTCGGGTTCAGGGGGTCCCAAAACGTGGACATTTGACAAAAACTGGGGGGGTCAAATTTTACACAAATCTAATACCTTCTCTGATGAGAATGTAAAAAGATTAATTAGGTCAATTTTGAAGCCTCTGCCGTCTACAGAAAGGTTGTTTTTCTGTGAGTGGCTAAATACAACTGTACATTTTGCGGTTCAGCTTATAGCAAACAAAGCGACGTGCTTCCATTCCAAGTTTCCAACTGTCGGGGTAAAGTTTGCAAATTTGCTTTACAGAAATCGAGTGCAGAAGGATGGGAACAAGGGCAAGGGTGAATCGGAGTGGAATTGGAGAAACGCAAAAGTAAGGAAGCAGGAAAGAGCAACGCGTGCAACTTGAAAGGGGAAAACCGCTATTCAAGAGTAGCTGACAAAAACTTTCGAGACTAGATCGCGGTATCCGGTTACTAATCCGGAAGGTAAAGAGTTGAGGCTGTCTCCAATAACAGAAGAGTATACTTACCATTTGTTTGAGTCCTTCGTGATTGACATGGTCACTTGGATTTGCTCTTACCATTTTCTCCCTTTGTCACTGGTGTTGAACCAATTCTGAAGGAATCTTTTGCATCAGAAAAAACGATTTGAATTTCTAATACTTCAAATCGACCTCAACAATACAACATCTTAAGAAAATCAGTTTAAGCTTCTTAAAGTTTTCTATCTTCAGTTTGCACCATTGATTTCTCAAAGAAAATGTTAAAAATTCTATAAGATCTGCGAATTTTTCTTAGGGCAAGGGCGAAGGCAAGGCTTCATGTATTGTAACAGAACTTTATGCAAATTTCAGTGTAAAGGTACCAAAAGGTAATAAAGTGTAATATTGCCTTGTGTAACAAACAAAATTGCAGGAATGGCCTATAACTGAAAGGAACAAGCGAATTTTATAGTCTGCATACCCCTCAATTATGACTCACTCTCTACTTCTCAGTTGAGTTGGAGAAAGCAATTATTAAACGATTCTTATGACGCGGGACATGACCCAAGCCAGAGTGCCTTACTTAGTTTTATTGCGTGCTATTCGAACTTTCCTCTTCTACAATCTACCTCCCATTGTCACTTTGTCAAGATTCCCGTTTTATACTCTTCTACCATTTCTTCCTTTCAATGAACACCGCACAATATTTATTGTTGTGTTACGACCGTAACAGTATTGCATCTCCTACTCGAAATTGTTCCTTTCAATAGAGTTCCTAAAAAGGTGGATTTAATCTATTGAGCTGGATATTTCTGACAAACGGCCTTTACAACGTGATACCATTTAATTTGCTAATGCAACAAGTGCTCTAGAATTAACTCAATATTTTCGGAATTGTTACTTCATTATACAAACATGCATAATTTATTTTAAAATTTAAAATATTTGAATTATTCCTCAATTCCAACATCAAAAATTCCACCTTGCACTTTTTGCTTTACATTTCTCGGATTCGAAATCGTGAGAAACTTGAAAGGGAAGACAAGTAGGAACTGATTTTGAATATAGGTCGAACACGTCTTATTATGTCGTCTTCCCATAATCACGCCAAATTTAGCTCTTCACCTCGACTCTAAATTTCTAAAGGACATCTCTTACAGTTTTTGTACCTTCAGCTCTCATAGAAAAAGCACCCTAGTGCTCAATTCAACACTCCGCCTCTTTCCCATATATACAAATTTGCTCTTTTGGCCACATAACCCAGATTTCTATGGTGCAGGCGACCACAACCCGTTATATGCATTTTCCCGTGGCCATCAAGGGATGAATGCATACTCTCGCCATTTGCATCTGTTCACCAAACCCACAAACTGATGTCCTAACGGTGCTTGGATCTGCACGGTGGATTGGCAAATCTCCGGTGATTTTCTCGCCGAAACGTCTCAATTTTTGGCGGCATCGAGCACGGCTTCCGAGGATCAGTGATCTCAGTAACCATCACTCCTCATGCGTGTCACACGCCTATATACTGATTTACACACCGCTACACAAAAGGTCCTTAAAAGCGCCGTTACGTCGTTCCTGTTGCTGGGGTTGAAAATCGGCACAATCTGAGCACCTTCAAATTGAGATATATAGTTGCTGACAGACGTTTTCTTCACTAGTTTGTAGTTTCTATTTTCATTTTAAATATATTAAGAAAGAGTTTCTAAAGTCAGATTCATATTCTTAAATTAAATGATTAGTTTCTCCACCTATACAATTTCTTGGACCACTGCTAAAGGGCATATAACAATCGTTTATTAAGAGCATGTGATAATTATCATATAGTAAATTTAAATAACCACGTTTGTTTCACAATTTTTTTAAACTAGCTATGAATTCGATCTCGGGTGTTTCACTACATATATTTATATTTTTTGTGCTCATTTTTTGAGCACGTTGCTTCCTCATTATGATGAAGTTGCAAATGAATTTGCTTCCTCATATAGAGGAAGCATTAATGATTTTCTTTAATTATTTATGAATATATATATAATTCTTTTTTCTCGAAACAAAGTATCTTTTGACCTCATCATTCATATTTTTTAATAAAATTTATTTATGTTAGATTACTTAATTTTATACGATGCAAAAAACCTTTTACTTTCTTACATTAGCTTTGAATTTTGGTTATTTAACAACATAAGGTATTTTTTCCTATTTGCATATAAAAATTTCTATAACAATTTTATCGCTGCTTTATATCGGCGTAAAATTTATTTTCATAAATATTAGAGGATTTATGGACTAATTCTATTCACAAACTAAAATTGAAATTCAAAGTGATATTCATCTTCAGTAAAATTGCATCGACAGGGAGTCCGAAAGAGAGTGAAAGTTATTACGTTATCCCGATATTCGAGGAAAACACAGTAATAAATAAGGATTAGGAAATGGGCTATTAGTATTATCTCATCTTTCTCACTGCGAGAAAGGGCTCTACGATTTAGGAAAATGAGTAGAAGCGCGTGCCATATGCCAGCCATCCTCTCGTCTGAACAAAAGAGGCGGATAAAAAGTAAAGATTAAAGAAAGATCATCAACATCAAATAGGCGTGACATAGTTTAAAATCGATAATGTACAAAATCTAAATTTTAATTCTTGACCAAGTTGTTGAAACTCTAACCCTTTTCTCAAGAGGCCTCATCGCGAGAGGCTTAAACTTCTGTAAATTCCGGTGACGAATTTTGCACTGGTAACGCTTTCGCCATTGTATAATTTATGGCGGATTTACGTAAAATTTGCTAGTCGGAGCGAAAGGGTTGAGGCATGTCAATGCCATAAATTTGTTCCAGTCCCAGAAACAATGAAATTTTGAAATATTACAGAAGACTCAGGGCTTAAAGGGTTAAAGTCAGTTAAAGTCGCTCGCATTATTAACATTCACTCTTCTGCTCTTCTCTACGGGACCTGGTTATGACTTTCTTACCTATCATAACATTCAAAGAGAAAAAAGGG
Organism: Synergus gifuensis; assembly: GCA_904066015.1. NCBI lineage: Eukaryota > Metazoa > Arthropoda > Insecta > Hymenoptera > Cynipidae > Synergus > Synergus gifuensis. The sequence goes on from CAJFCO010000082.1 coordinate 63,444, forward strand.
GCGGTCCGAGTTTAACTCTTTACAAAATTGGCAGAGAGTTGTGGGCCAAGCCATAACTGCAGAAAGAATCTTATGGAAGCTTACGTTAAAGTTAATAGACCCTACCGAATTAATTCAACAGGATCCCATTGTATATTCTGCAACTCTTGGAAAATTACCAAATTTTCCTCTGTTATCCTTATTCAAAATAAAATTCTTTTGATGTTGACATTTTCTGGTTGAGGATTTTTAGTAGATCTGTGAATTTATGATTCATTTATCGGATTAAACTTTCTCTATTTGTAAATAAATCCCCTGTCTAGAAACAGGGGATTTTAATAATATAAATTTGTCAAAGTAGCAGATCTCAAATTCGATAATAAATTCTCGAAACTAATAAAGTTTTTTGGATGAGAGATCATTTTAGGCAGACTTTTTTATTTAGGTAAAGTAAAGCTCTATTTCCGTGAAATAAAATTTTATTAGGAAGTGTATTCAGAATAAAAATTTTTAATTAGAATCTTAATATTTATTTTCTAAAAATAGTTAAGTAGATAAATCTTAAATGGTCCTAAATTTTAAGGTAGTATTTTTAAGTATATGTATTTTCAATGTTTAACCAGAGCTTGTCTCTGTGGCCTATTGCCCTTTTCTATTCAATTTCAAATGAGAAAATGTGAAAAACCTTGTCACTGGCAGGTTTCTGCCAGTTTTCAAATTTCTTTCTAAAATTTATCCCAACTTAGAGCAACCAACTGTAAAGTTAGCGGTTTTTTATTGCTAAAATAAAAGTTGATGACAGAGGAGTTTTAAAGTGTCCCAAAAGGAAGTGTAATCCAATGCCATAAAAATTGAAAATTTAAAAGGGAATTTTAAATATTTTCTTGGACTGCTTAACCTCGCCGGAACCCACAAAAAAAGAGGAAAAACCCACTTACTTCCTTTATTGGATTATTTAACTACTGTCATAAATTATATTCTTGTTTGAGAGCTTCCGTATTTAACTTAAAAGATGTCTAATTTTGTAAATAATGCTGTTTAGATTTATTTAACAATAATTGCAATTAAATTTGGTATCAAAAATTGAACCGATGTAACTTTTTTGGATTCATCTTTCATCTCATAAAATTTGGCTGAATTGGTAAACAAAAGGACAATTTTATCTAATTAATTTCTCTGAATTCCAATTCACAAATGTTCAAAAAAATGTGCAGATATTATTTAGCAAATTTAAATTTAAAATGAATTATTCCATTAGTCAAACAGCAAGGGATTTTTCACTTTTTGGTAACAACACAAGAAAAGATACAATTTCGTTAAAAAATAGTTTCGAATTTTTAAAATATCATTACTGCAAAGAAATAAACAAAATTGATTTCAATAGAATTAATCGAAGTTCATTAGCCAACAATTTTGCAAATTTTTTTAAAACGTATTTCTATTATTAATCTTATTGATCAATATTCTCTGTGAGTCTTCAATTCTGGGAATCAGGAAAATTCTTTGAAAATAAACATTGATGGACGCGTGCCACCCCCACCACTTTGGTCAGTCAATGCATCCCCTCTGTTTTATGAAGAAACCCCTCCTACCCTTTTGAAGGTTTGTCAAGTATGGAGGAAAAATATCCCCCCTCTTAAACTTGAGCGATTTTTCCTCGAATGAAATAGCTGGCTCAGAAAAATGAATACTGTATCCGCAATATTCTTATAAGAGCTTCCTGAGCTTCAGTAGCTTAGGTCAGAAACTTGGAACTTCCCAAGGGTCAGTTTCGCAAATTCTCTCACAGGGGAAGCATCGTAAAGTTTCTTGTGTTTCTTGTCTTGTGCTTTCAGTGTCATTTTGGATTTAAATTTCGGTAAGAACAGTGCTCATATTGCTACTTATCAAACATTTTATTCGTTGACTGAATTTGTTTTTAAAAAAAAAGTGCCAAGGTGTAAAAACTTAGGAAATATTCAAATTAGTAAATGTATACACACGAAGAAGTGAAAATAAGTTGAAATTAGAAGCAAATCATCGTTAGAAATCAAAAGTATATTTTTAATTTTTGTATATATTAATATAATTTAACTCACAATATTATAAAACAAAACAAAACCAGAACAATGTTTTTACACTTTTAGTCCTTTCTTATTATATCTTTTTAATCTTCTCTCCAATTTAATTTTAAATATTGAGGAATAGAATTACTGAATTATGTAATAATATATTGTCGGTGTCCAGAAAGTCGAAATTAAGTTTTTGTTGACGTTTAAATCAGAAATCCAATAAACAACAATAATCTTTCATATTTAACATTTTATACAATTTTTTTATCACTAACTTTATTTAATAAATTAATTGATTGACGCATTTATTAATAAAAAGACTGTTTAATGATTATAAATTAATTTTAAATTCTGGATTAACTGAGATTTTGTTATTCTTAATTCCAAGAAGAACCTTATATTTATTGCCAGTGTTGTAAAATTATTTCCATGCCGTTTTATAACTTGGTAAATCCTCTATTTCGTCAAAAGGAAACATGAGCTGTTATTCCTAATTTAACACAACCTGAACTAGTTTTGCATTCTATTATCCCATCAGGAGTCCTGTAAAGATATTATCTTGGCATGAAGAAGGTATCTTTCGTGACAAAAGGTGTGGGATTAGTTGCGTCTTAATCCTTGGTTTTAATTTTACTACTTTAGGCAGTTAGGCAAAATTTTAATCTTTCAGGAACTAACCATAATAACAATTCATAGAAAGTATTTTAACAAAGTTCCTTTAGTTAAATTAAATTACTTTTTCAGGTATCCTTGAAAATATGAATATCTACGCATCTTTGAGAATGCAGAACGTTCGTGCTTTAGATTTTACCTCACCAAAGGTTGAATCTCATGAGGCAAAGGTAGGTTTTTAAACATATAGACATATTTAATTAAAGATATTTAATTAAATTTGAAAATATGCTAATTTAATGGATAAATATTTAATTATATTTTTTAACTTAAGGTGGAGCAACCAGTTCTTGATCTCTCCTGCAAGAAGCCTCCTGTAACGCCAAGTATCCCTCCAGTTCATCATGAAACCTTGTCCAGTTCTTCTAGCTCCAATTACAATTCGTCCAATGAAGAGCAGTTTCAAACAACGAATTTATCTCCCAATTCGGACAGAAAAGAAAGTCCCTTTGAACCACGAACCTTCATGGTGACTCCACCTTCAGAAGAAGAGTGTCCAAAGAGACCTAGATACGATACACTTTATCCACAAATTAACGTACCTTCTCTGAATCACTTGGCGTATAAAACATATCAACCACTGCCAATCAATCTTCAACTTCCAGCTTTATCATCAGCCCTGTTACCGATAACAGTTAATCACAATAATAATCATATTAATAATGAAACTCAGACCCAAATGCCAAAAGCTACCTCTACAACTCCAGATCTTCCTCCAACATTGACGCATTCTGATAGCAACAAAAGCACACCAAGGCCTTTCAAAGCTTATCCCAAAGATCCACTTAGTTTGAGTGTAGCCCCAGAAATGATTTATGATCAGAATTCTAATGAGGCTTATTCCGAATTTAGAAAAAAAATGCTGGATTCGGTGAGAAGGACATCTGAGGGAACGAATATTAAAATGCGAAGGTAAGCATATTATTTTATTAACTGTTACATTCATATTAAATTCAAATTATCTATTGTCTTAATTTATTTAATGTTAATTTGTTTATTTAATTTACAGAACATCCAAAAGTCCAGGCTTGCCAACCAGCACTTTTGATGATAAAGATGCAGCTTACTGGGAAAGAAGAAGGAAGAATAACGAAGCGGCTAAACGTTCAAGAGATGCGAGGAGAGCAAAAGAAGATGAAATTGCCATAAGAGCTGCTTTCCTTGAGCAAGAAAATATGAAACTCAAGTACGAGCTTGTTGCGTTAAGAAATGAAACGGCCAAACTCAGATGTATGATCTATTCAACTTAGTGAAAATCATTTATGTACTTGCAAAATTCGCTCTTGCTTTTAGATAATGGTTCTAAAGTATATTTTCATACTCAAAATTTAGCTCCTAACTATGTGTGAATTTAGTTCGACCTACAGTTTTTGGTAGTTAAAATTGGACCATCTTTCATCATTTCAAAAAGTCTCTCTAGGGCCAAATTTCTTGCCCACATTAAGGGTATGTAATATTTTACCACAAGAGCAATTTAGTTTACCCCATTATACATTCATAATAATAAATATTTGTAGCTAATAAGAGTCAATAAACCTTCGCCTCATATAGACAAAAGTTTATTGACTCTTATTAGCTAAAAATATTTTACAAGGAATATTACAAAAGAAGCAGAATAGCTAAAAAAATAGATTCAGCGACTTAAGATCGACGAGAAATTCAAACAAATAAATAAATCGCGTATACAAACTAGTATGAAAGACTGATGATGATAAGCTGATATAATAAAATTAAGCTAAGTAACTTTTATGTCTAGTTTAGAAACATGAATGTTTTGTTTATTGTGTGTACGAAGATCTCCGTTTAGTCAGTAGAAGTTAAGAATGTAAATATACATAAAAAATTAATAGAATATAAGATTTTTATATATTTAGCGACTGATTTCAAATGCGATGTTCCTAGTTATGTATAAAGATTGTTGCCATATTTAACATATATTTATAATAAAAAATTAACTTTTCTTAAACACCATTTCTTTTATTTTTTAACGTAGTATTGATACAATACAATTTATTTCCAATGTATAAATATATAATATGTACTTTTGAGATTGCATATAATTTTATATAAATTATAACAGCTTTAAACATCCATCATGCACTCGTTGTCAACAATTTTTGGACTAGGAGATTTATTTTGTGCTATTTGTCTCGGAATAAACATTAGAGCCGATTTTGTTTTAGAAGAACAACAGTTATTTAAATCAATTTCAAAAGGTTTTCGTTTGAAATTTTCAAGACATTCCTCTTCGATATTTTTACGCTTTCCTGTATTGGTAGATTTATAACTCATCAATAAATTTTCTTTTAATTTTATCTCGTCTAGTCCAGCAGCTGTAATGCTTTTCCTACTTCCAAATCGACAATTTTTTGAATAATTATGTTCGGATATGCAATGTTGACTTCTTTCAGTTGGACTCTTGAACTTCAAATCACAATCCGAAACGTAACATTCGTACTGAAAAATAAGAGAAATAATAAGTGTGCGTATACTTTCTTATATTATATAATTTAAAATAATTTTAAGAGAATATTAATTGTATTACCATGGGTTGTCGTTCAGCTAAAATTTTGAAGAAACTGTCATGAACTTCTTGGAAATGAACCTCAAGAAATTTCGCATTAGGCATTGGAATGTTACACATTGAGCAAACGTATTGATGAAAAATATTGCTTTGTGATTCCTCAAGTTGGAGCAGGTTGCAGAAAAAATTGTCTGACCTAAAAGAAAAATTACGTCATGTTATGTTTGCATTTTTTTCTTAGTAAACTACACTCTTACCTAATTAAATATCCAAGATATGTATGAGAATGCAACATATATTGAGAAAGTAGAGACATTTTTAAGAATAAATATATTAAATAATACATTTCAAAGAATATATTTTAGTTATATAACATAACTATAACTTTCTCTCCAAGCTATATAAAGGTTATGATTCTCTGTTATGTTAAAATGTATGTTAGCTCACTTACGATTTTAATTCTAATAATAATAAGTCATGATACTAACATTTCAAGAAATGATCCTTCTTCAGTTTGTCTATTATTTTCTTGGCCGAGTGGTGCATAAAGTTTATCGTCACTGTTATTAATCGTTACAATTCTTATTCCATCACTTTTATTGATTTCAAAACTTTGGCAACATTCTTTTTCAATTTCCATTTCAAATTCCATTTTTAGCCTTGCTTTTTAGTTACACAATAAAAAAAATCACAGTTTTCAACGTAAGTAAATTTTCTTGTATTTGAATGACTAACTTAATAAATTCTGTCAATTTTAATAGTTGTTACTGTAGCAACTGTGCAACTATTCCAAGAGGAAAAAAGCCACCTGGTGAAGTTACTACGAACCTACTACTACTATGCTTTTTGATACATCTACTGGTAACTAATCGATAAGTGTTTCGTACTTGTTATCTACGAATAAAGCAGCTTTCACTCGATAATTTCTGCTTAAAACGAGAAAAAGGATAAAAATAACAAAAATATTGATAAATAATTAATTATCCAAATTTTAATAGTTTCATAATTAAAAACAAACTATTCTAAATATTTTTTTATATCCTGTATATATTTTATAGTGATCACAAATTATAATTAAAGTGAAGGTTTCAAAATAATTTTGTTTTATATTGCATCTTACATATATGTATAATAAAATTATGTAACTTATTATACAATAAAAAGATTCTATATAAGCCAATAATATTTTTTCCATTGTGCAATAAAACTTGTCTCATGAATTTTTTCTTAAAAGAATAATTAACCCTCTATACAAAGTAAAAATATCAATAAAAGATTTAATCGACAATAATAATAATCAATAGTTAATTATCAAATTAAAAACCTTATGTTTCTTTTATTTTATTATGGTCACATTTTTTCGTAATCATTCGACTAGCAATCGCGTTTTCAAATTTTCCAAAATCTCACTCATCTTCGTTTCTAGTTCATTTCTCCGCACCAACTCTTCTTCCTTTTCCTAGAACACAAACACAACTCCGGTTTTACCTTAAACTTCAGACGTTTATCAGGCCATTAGGTGTAAGTACAAAAATACCAATTTTTTATCTTAAGACATAACAATTCAATTTTATTTATACACACAGCATTCAGAAACTTGAAAATAGACATTCTTTTATCTAAAAATACAATCAACTTCTGATTCTGATAACGATAGAGAGCTTTGATCCCTTTAAAAACTTAAAAACCTATCTTTAATAAAAAATACAAACAGACAATTAGTAACAAAGAGACTACAACAATTGCACTAGAAATTACGAGTGAATCCAATTAATTCTATGGGACCATTTGGACTCAGCTGTTTCGTTTCAGAAACTTTCAAGGTCGCGATCTGATTTCTATACTCCTTGACTTTGACTTTCTCCGTATCACTTTCTGGTTCATCAGTGTATTTCGTTAGGCTCTCGTCATAATAATAGGTCGTGGCTTCCGGTCTGTTCAGCAAATCTGGATGCTCTGTAGTTACTTTCTGTATTTTATTTTCTATCCGACTCGAGGGTTCAGACTGCTTTTTACTCTCGAAGCTATAATCATCTTCATTAAATCCAAAGAAGTCGTGAGCAGACTTAGGATCGTCAAATTTCTTCCCCAACTTATTTTTCACCTGCTTCTGTGTTTGCTTATGCTGTTTACAGTTTTTAGAGTTTAATTTATCACTTCTACCTTCTTTAGATTTTCCGGAGCAATTAATTGGAGGTGAAGGTTTGGAACTTTGGGCTTGATATGCTATATCAGTTGCAAAATTGGTCTGCGCAGTTGGTAACCCTGGCCCTGATTGGTATCCTGGCTCGGATTGGTATCCTGGCTCTGACTGATACCCTGCCTCCGTTTGATACTCTGCCTCTGTTTGGTACTCTGCCTCTGTTTGGTACTCTGCCTCTGTTGGGTATCTTGGTTTTGATTGATACACTTTTGGCTCTGATTGATACTCTTTTGGCTCTGATTGATACTCTGAATTTGATTCGTCATCAGATTCTGGTGCTGGTACTTTTTTACTGCTAAGTGTCTTAATAACAGACTTTGATGGTTGGTAGAATGCATAAGTTGCTACTTGACCAATTGGAACATAATGAGGATCCTCATAGTAAGGAAGTTCTTCATTTTCTCGGCCTGCATACTCATATTCATATCGATGTTGAGCATCATCGGGATAACTGGAATACTCCCCATGGACGATTTCATCATTTTCTACAGGTGGATCCTCAATTGGATTTGGATCTTCAAGCGAAGCCTCTGCAGCCTCCTCAGATGATCCTTCCCTTCTTAGATAACTGCTTTTATTATTCGGACGAATCAAAAAATAGGCTCGAACTGGAAACTTGGTCTTTGGTTGTTCTTCCTTTATAGGAGTTTGCAGTCCTCCTGAATCTTCTGATGATCTACGATTTAACGAGTAATCGATATAAGATCCAGGAGTTGCAAAAGTGGGTGCTTGATACCTGTCATCTACTGGAGAGCTGGTCAGTGATTGAGCAGTTCCGGAGTGTGCAACATTGGAACTGACGGTTCCATCAAACAAATACTCAATTGGAGCTGGCCAAGTTCTGACCTCCTTGTTTTCGTTATCAACAAGATTTTCCACAGTTGACCTTGCCGGAAGACCAAAAGATGGCTTAAAACCCCCTTCTTCGAACTGCCTTGATGTTTCCTGTTTTATTCTGTTAGACTCAGATTTTGTAATTTTGGGTTGCGAGTATGTTCTTTTTTCCTTATCACTGCCTGAAGAGTAATAAGAATTTTCAGGGTTGAGGTAGGAACTATACTTCATTAAACCGAATTGCTCTTCAGGATCTCCTTGATTGGTCTTCTTTGCTGCTTTAGATTTTCCTCTTGATATAGTTGATGAATAGTCAGATGGATATTGCTGATAGGATGGATGCTTTTTTGGGGATTTTTCTTTAGGAGATGATGATGTATATGGTTGGTGCCTTTGTTGTCCCCTCTCTTTAGGGATAGATGTCGTAATATCAGGTGTTTGATAATCAGATGTTTGATAATTAGATGTGCTATAGTCGGAGGTTGTGTAATCTTTAGGGACTGGTGACGCATAATCTGGTTTTCGTCTAGGAGACTTTCTACGCTTAGTTTCAGCTGGTTTATATTCTTCTGATTGTGACTGTCGCCTTTGAGATTTCCTTCTCTTTGGGGGTTGTAAAGTATGGTCAATTTGATGTCCTTGAGTAGTGGTGTCTTTAAAAACAGGTGAAGTATATTCATACAGATTCCCTGGGGTAGTGCTGTCCCTAGAATTTGTTCGTCTTGAGGGTGGATTATCATACTTCGCAACTATGGATGTCACATTTTTAAAAACTGATGGTTTAACATTATACTGAGATTCAGTTTTTCTAGGTGAGTGATTGAATCTCTGAGACTGGGGTTTGGATTCAGCAGTTTCTTTGCCATCGTTTGGTCCAGAAACATCAACAGAGGAGACTGGACGAACAAAATATTTAGATTTTACATAAGTTCTCTTATAAGACTTCACATCATCTTTCGGTTGGCCTTCAGAACTCTTCTTTTGAGCTCTAGGTTGTTCCCTTTTGTTAAGATCATATTCCTCATACCTGTTCTCTGCTGGGGAGTAATTCTCTTTCTTTTGTTTCTCAATCTTATGCTCACTTCTCCAGGATTCATCCGGCTGCTCAGTATTTTGAATCTGACTAGCATCGTAGATTCCAGTTTGCGGATTCTTGAACATAGTGAAATAACCAGCTATCCTCTCATCTAGAACACCTGGTTTCTCAAGACTCTCTCCATAACTATTTCGCAGAATTTCATTGCCTCTGCTTTTTTCGCGGTCATAGTTGATAGGTAAAGTGGTTGATGGATATTCTCCATAGTATTCATTATTATACTTCTTGATAGGTTGTTTTTCATCGCCCCTGAAGATGACTGTAGTTGACTCTTCAGGATGTTTGTATACCTTGTCTTTTGGGGTAGTAGAATCCTCTCCTGAGATCTTATACTTGGGAGGACCTTCAGGCTTTTTGTATTGCTTGTGCTTGGTCGAGCCTTCTTCATAATCACCGTATTCAGTCGTATCTCGGGATGGTGGTGCTTTCGATGAATATTCTTCGGAAGATTCGTCGTCGTATTTCTCCCTGGAATCCTCCTCACCGCTATCATTAGTAGGCCTCTCTTCGGAGCTTTCTCTAGAATTGTAGTCATTTTCACTGCTGTCCTCACGGCTTTTGTCTTCGTACCTTGAATCATCATTCTCTTTGGAATTCTCAAGAACCCTCTCTCTGGAATCATCACTATTCTCTCCTTCGTATTTCTCCTTTCGCTCGTTTTCTTCTTGTAATTTGGTTGCTTGCTCTCGATCCCTATCAGCAATCTCCTTCTCCCTGTTTCTGTTCAGCTGATCACTTTCCCCTTGGTACTCCTCCTGTTGCCTTGCTGATTCAGTTACTCTCTCCTCATGCTCTTTCTTCCAAGAAGGTTCATCGACATACAAATTTTCACTAAGAGACTTAGGAGGAACTTTCATCACCTCTTTTTCACTATAGATTTCCTTGCTCTGGACATTGTAGTTCTCCTTGTTTTCCTTATTTTTGTACTCGTAGTCTCTGTCGTTATCATTCGGGCGGTAGGTTCTCTTGGGAGATTCAGTCTCTTCATCGTTCTCGGAACTGTCACGATTATTTTTGTAGTCATCGTCTTTGTAAGTGCTGTCATCCCTCTCCTCATCTTTTTTGTAGTCATTATTCTCATAGTCATCATTTTTGTAGGAGCTGTCATCCCTCTCATCTTCCTTTTCGTAGTCATATTCCTCATTTTTCTTCTCTTCATCATAATTATCTCCACTATCTTCCTTCGTCTTGTCTTCGTAGTGAACTGATGAAATTGCAGGGGGCAGAGGAGGTGGAAGATTGGGAGCAAGTGGAAGAGGAATTTTTACCAAGTAGGGAACAAGAAGAGGAGGTCTGGTACTGTCATAATTTGATCTCAAGTCTATTAAACTAGTTGGAGGAGGAGGCGGTGGTGGAGGAGGTGGAGGAGGTGGAGGTGGGGGCAGAGGCGAAGACGGAGGAGGTTGAGGTCGAGAAGGTGGGCCAGCTGGTTGACCAGGAGGACCAGCTGCAGGAGCTGCAGCGGGTTGAGGACCATGGAATAAGGTCTCATATTGCTGTAGATGATTAAGGAGATTAGAATTATTATTTCCGAAATTGACAACACCTGTGATTCTTAGGGTTTCTCTTTGTCTGACTGGAGCTGGAGCTGCAGCTGCAGTTTGTGGCTGTAGAGGAGGAGGGGGTGGTGGTGGTGGAGGGGGTGGTGGTGGTGGTGGTGAAGGTGGCGGTGGTGGGGGAGGAGGTGGTCGAGGTGGAGCTGCAGCTGAAGGTGGAGCTGCAGCTGGAGGTGGAGGAGAAGGTGGTGGAGCAGCTGCAGGTGCGCCATTCGGTAATGATGCTAATTGTACAGGCATAGGTGTCCATCCTAAAGCTTCTACCAGTCCTTGGATAAGTATCCCCAGAGCCCTTTTTTCTCTAGGATCATCTGTTCTATTTAAAGCCAGCATCTCCTCTTCAACTCTTTTGATTAACGATTCCTCCGCTTCTTTTGAAAGTCGCTTTTTCCCGAATTCTCCATTATTTTGCTGATAGTGTTGTTGATAGTATCTCCCATCATCAACCACTATTGAAAGCACACGACCAGCACAAAGAAAACACAGCACCCAAATGAGTGCATTGGACCCCATTTCTGGGGTTAAGCAACTAACTTCTCGTTAGTGGAAACACTTCACACTTTTGCACACATGACATTAAACTTCCTTTGGAATTCCACGATGATAATGTTTCTTGGCTTTGAAAATTGATTTCAGAATTTTCTATTTGTTTTAGAATTATAAATGAATTTTGAATATTTGTTATTTTAATTCAATTTTGGTGAGTGAGTCGACATTATAGATGGATAGCAATTCTTTTTGACTTGAGAAGATATGACAAGTCACTTTAGTAGATATAATTTATTAAAGTAAGAACAGGGCACTGACAGGTTTGAAGTCTTTGCGAGAACTGTCCACCGCAGTTGCTGACAAACGGCAATAAACAATAGGTTTCGGGCGGGGATAAATTTTTGCATAATAATAGAAAGAACACTGGCAACACCATCGAGGAGTTTCTCTTCAATTGCAAGGACCTATACCTACTGATTTGAGAGAACTGAAGCGGGACGGCGTGAAAAAAGTGGGGCTGCGAGAATGGCTCGTTTCTTTAAAAATCACAAGATTGTTCGTAGTTGAAATTCCTTGTTCTTTAATTACCGTTTCGACAATAAAACATAACTGCGCTGATTTTATTTTGCCTGTATTTTATGACTGAATGTACAAAACGGAAGATGGCAATTACAAGATCGAGGGATTGATTTAATTTGTTCAAATGATTCTATTTAATTTATTCGGAGAAATACACTTTTTAATCTTTTAAAACTAGGACAATACTTTTTTTTATGACTGAACAGGGAAAATTAGAAATAATATTTCTAATTAGAGATAAATGAACCCTACTTTCTTTTCAATTTTTGAAATTCCTTTCTTTAAATGCCTTTATTAAAAATTTCCTTTCATTGAAAAAAAGTCGAAGCAACCCTACATTACTGTAATGATTAAATGATGTAATGATTAGGTAATGATTATATTTGACCTGCCTGTTTTTTGTGACATCGTTCATCCATTTGTTGGATTTCCCGTGATTCGGTTTGAGTGAAAGGGGGTTATTGATGCATAAAAACAAGAAATAAACGTTAATTTGTCGAATTTTATGCATGTATTACGCCATTTTTAAGAGCATTTATTCTTTCCTGTCGACTTTATTTTGTCTCATAAAGTTTATCTTTCTCATGTCTTGATAACAAACTGTTCGAAATTAACAGTTGTTAAAGGCTTTTTGCGTCTAGATATTCTGTGCACAGTTTTTTTTATATGTAACTAAGTCTTTTCCTTATAATTATATTACAGTAAAGTTAAACATATGCGTTTCGAAATCTTTGGAGAACAATGTTTAATGTTTAATGTTTAATTATTAATGCTTTAATATGGAAAAAAATATATCATACTATATTATTTCGTTTCTCTTTAATTATTATAAACTCTTTAGACTAGAAGAGTCATAAATGATAATTATGGAAAATAGAAGGGTTTAAATTTAAAAGCTTTCTTTTACTTACTCGATTCACGGACTAAATTGCAAAATTATAAAATAAAAGGATAAAAAGAATGTATTATAAAAATATTCTGTACTATTTACTGAGTTATTTCTTGTGAAGTATATTTCACCGTGTATTTTTACTTTAATTATTTTCTTGTCTATTTTTGCGAGCTACATACATGGAAAAATTGTAAATAATTATGAAGCATTTAATATTTAAGTTTTTTGAAATATCTAAACATTTAGAATTAGACCAATTTACAAATATTATATCTTGAAACCTATGATCTTCGGCCACTTATGAATAACGCTTGTAAACCAAATTGGCGAATTATACCATTTAGAAATATGTACTTGTAAAATAGGTCGACATAAGCAAATACTATGCCAATTTTAAAGACAGTAACCGTTGAAAATGCTATAAAAATTAATGGCTTAAAAATTTGGAACAAGTTATTTTGACAAAAAAGCAGTTTGTCGTTTAAAGAAAAGAATCAATTTACATAATTAAGTATATAAAATAATGTGCGTTAGAATAGGCTATGATTTTAATAATTTCAATTATATGTTTCTGTCTGGTATTTTTACCAGATTATTTTCCTTAAGAAAAAAGGACAAGCATTATCAATTCAGCTATTTTTTTTTTATGCATTTTGGTACATAAAACTAAAACTTTCAGATTTTGAGAAAGAAAAGTTGAATTTATGTTCTAATAAAACAGTCAACCTTAAAATAATTGACTTAGTGACAATAAGTTTCATCGTCATGAACGTCCCAATCATTGTCATCGTCATTCTCTTCATTGCACGAAATTTTCTGGTGCTGTTACTTTCCATGATTCTACATTAAGAATATCGTTACGGTAATTTGCTCTACAAAAAAACGCTTCCTACAAGGCGTTAACTAAAAAATAAGTAGATAAACTATCGAAATTAGAAACGCCTCGAGTTTTTTCAACGAGTGATTCCTTGTCATTCTATAAATCCTTTGATTGAGAATGACAAGGAGTGACTCGGTTGTTTTCGATAAGTCCATCAATCGATTAGGTTCTTATTTAATAGCTACCGAATAATCTTGGATAATCTTTTCAAATCAAATTACGTTACATAGGATATCTTGGCTTTGATTCACTTACGAAAGTAAATTGAAGCTGCTTCGCATTGCGGAGAAAGTTTCTCGCGACGCTCTTGGTTTTCCTATTTAGGGTAGGCAAAACCTTGCCGAGCAGTCAGATGTAAAAAATGCAATACCTATTGCACATATTGTTCAAATGTTCACAGACCCGTGGAAAAGGTCGTTACGTAATTCGAATTGTCCACTAGTGACAGTCATTCCCAGAGACCACGGAAGATTTTGAAGGGTAGAGAAAAAAAAAGTGTGCAAAAATAGGGTTTCTCTTCGTTTGCTGCAAGTTGAGAGAAATCTGAATGATCCAATAAATACTCGTATGAAATAAAAACTTTCTGTGAATAAGGTTTTTATTTATATTAAAAGAAAGATCGATTTAGTTAGTGAAAACATTCACAAAATTTAAGTGAATAATTTCAAGGTAATATACACACGAAATATCCGCCGAAAATTTCATAGTAGATTATATTTAATTGGAAGTCGACAGCTATTTGCCAATGTAAATAAATCAACTGTGAATGAAAAAATTTCTAATTAATCGTTTATAAAGATGTTTCTCAAGTCAGTGATTTGATTGGTGAAACTGTAGAATTTATTTTATTGAAAGTTTCTTATTGCTTCAGTATCAGTGAACCAACACACGTTAGAAATTTGTAACCTTAGAGATGAAAATAAAAATACCAATTGGAAATTCCAAATTTCAGAAAAATATATTTAATTCTCTACATATTTATGATCCTTTGAATTAAATATGTTTAAATAATAAAATTGAAAGGTTTTTCGTATAATCTATGTATATTTTCTTTTTTCTATACCTTTACTTCACTTTCTTTCACCTTCACCTTGTTATACATAATATACCGTTCCGATTGCATGTAATTGTTAGACACTTTTCATATAAAGCTGTAGTTCTATAAGCAAATCGCTTACGATAATAGAGCACTAAAAGAGTGAAAGGATATTCGTAAAATATCGATGGCAGTACAATAGTTGAGAAATAAAACAGAGCGATTTTAAAAATGGAATTTTTCTTATTTAGCACCCACACTTCCGTTAGAAAGATTATTATAAAGGATTCTGTATTTTTACGAAGGAAGTGTTTATTTGTAAATTATTATTATCTTCATGGGATAATTTAAGTTTAATAGTTTCGTATTTAGTTCTAAATTATTTTAAATTTTAAGTTTATTGTTTCATGAAAATGATTTCAGTAATTATCTCAGGAATATAAAATTGTCAGGAAATATTAAATATAAAAAATTTGATTGTGTAAAAGAGAATTTTGCTTCTTATTACGAGTGCTTTTGGTTAGTGGTTACCTGATGATAAATCGATTAAACTTCCTCATTTTATTTTGTATTCCCACGAGAAAGCAGGAAACCGCTTCGGTTTAGGAATCGATGAAACCAATTGGAATTCGTCTCCCATTATTATTATTATTAAATGTTCGTTTATGCAAGATAGATTTCAATGCAAAAAAATAAATAAAGAACACTTAAACAAACCAAAGATTACATTAACTAAAATACAATATAGATACAACTGAACTTTTCCTTTGATTCAAAATTTATTATTATTATTAGTTGATCTTTTGTTATAAAATTAATACTACTTCGATTACATTCACAATTACCTGTAAGAATCACTTCATCGTGTGGTATCTTGCTAATTGGAAGAACGAGTGTCAATTCGAGTGTCAATTACATCAATTAGTTACATACTTAATCATAATCAATTTCCTGGCAATAATGGTTACCGCATAGTTCAATGCCCATTGATTTCTCCTCGATCTAAGAAAAGTATTCTCCTTAAGTGTCACGATTTGATTGATCTACTTTAGATAATCCTTAGAAATGTCGTCAAACTAGTCCTGATTATAATTGAGTTATAATTTTCTTTCAATACTAATAAAATTGCACCAATTATGAGAATTCCTGATTTATTGTGCATTTAGAGAAAGTTAATTAATTTTAACTATGAATTCAAGAGATTTTATAATTTAATTACTTTAATCAGTAGAGTTAAAATCGATTAATTCTAGTCTGGTTATTTATTATTTATGTCCAATACTCAAGTGGATTTAAAGTTTCGAAGAAAAGGATATATGCGTCAAGATTAGAAATAAAAAATATTGAACCGGATGTGGCCGTTCTCAATAAAGTATAGAGGGAAAAGTCCTGGTGATAAAATTATAGAGAAAAGAAGTTATGACGTTGAATTGTGGAGTCTGAGCGGCCTCGATTGGCCTTTGTAAATACAATTTAATATCAATGTCTAACTTTCATTCTCTACAATGAAAATCGGTGTCTTCTAATTCATGACTGATACCTTTAATTATACAATTTTTTGCACATTATCTAAATTCATTTTCGCGAACGAATGATCTGGAGTCGAATTGATTGTGAAATGTTTGATGAAAGTTGAAATGTTCAATAAGTTCTTGCAAACAAGTTGTGAAACTTAAGAAGTATAAGTGTCCATAATGTGCGAATTATCGGTGAACACTGACCATTCATGCTCTGGAAACAGGGACATTTCTTTTTGGTCGAAGTGATAAAATGTGAGAATAAGTAGGATAATAAAAATGTAAAGGTAATAAAGAATATATGGACTGTAGAGAGATATAAAAACGAATGACCCAATTGTCGTATTTTGGTGATTAGTACTCAACTATATACTGAGTTTTTAGAAAATTAATATACTGCACGTGAAATTGATTTTTAGAATATTGAAATTTATTTTAAATTGAATTTTAGAGAGATTATTATTTTTTTAGTGAATATATTGCTTATTTTGATTTTAGACACAATCATGGGTGGAAAAATGGACTCAATTTTTCTTCTGGAATGTTTTAAGGATGATGACACCATAGACGATAAATTTCACGAAGAAGACATAATAAACAAGTACATTATTTTAAATTAATAAAGAAAACTGAAAAATGGTTTATGTTTTATATATACCTGAGCTCTTTTCCGAATGTAGGACGTGAGTATTTCTTCGCAAGTCGTTAAATTTTTGTCAGTGTCCTGAAGGGTAATAAAAATTCAAGTGTTTGTAATATGTAAATATATGCATAGTGCTCTAGAATATTTTTTTCTGTTTATTAACACTTGAGAAATTTGTTCAAATATTAAATTATTAATATTAATAACCTTTAAAATGGTCCTCAATTCCGAAATTTTCTTTGGAAATTTTTCTTTATGCTGTTTCTGTGTTACTTGAACTTCATACATTTCACCAGGATTTTGGCTGAACATTATTGCCTAATTTTCTGATTAAAAAAAAAACAATTGAGACTGGCTCAAGTGGTCTGACATCTGCACTACTGTAACTACTTTCAATCGAAAGACTCGTGTACGTGGACAAGTTTGTCCTTTCATTGGTTGCTTGGATACCAAATATGTAAAAAAATATGTCGATTCGATAAATAAATTAAATTTTTTTAATGAAATTAATTTTCCAGGAAAAAAAATTAATCCTTAATGTGGAATGTTATTCATGAAATAGAATATAGATTATAATTTTTAAATTTTAAGGAAGAAATTTCTCTACTGTAGGTAACGGTAGCGTAATATAAAATTTGGTAAAGTTACCTTCTCTAAACACTCCGGTATCTTACTTATCGATTTAAGTTATTTGAATTTTAAATTTGATTTATAAATAAGATATTTACAGTTAATCCAGTACTTTTTCAAATCTTTATTTATATTTAATAATGTTTATAATTTGCGTTAATATATGAAAAATATCTCTTTCAGGGGAAGATTCTGTCTTACCGACCGAATGACGTTGAGTTTCGTATTTTGCACCCTCTTAATTTACTCTTAAATTCACAGAGGGATAGGGCAGTTTATTCAAATAAAAAAGTAAAAAAAAAGATTCATTAAAACTTTACTCACATTAAAATGTAAATTGTTTTCAAAAGTAGAAATATGTAATTCTACATATTATTAAACAAATATAATAGTAAAGAAATAATAAAGGAAATAATTTTTGAAAAAAAATATATATTTGTTTTATTTTTGAGGCCATGTGATAATTACCGTAAGAGCAAACTTATCGCATTTACACTCGCGATAATAAATATTTTTTGTTAAAACTAGGTCATTTATCTCTGTTTTGTACAGGCGGAGGTAAATGACCTATAAGTCTTAATGAAAAATACTTATTATTTCAAACGTTAAGTTGGCGAAACCAAATTTGATCTTCTGATATGTAACATGTGCCCTCTCTATTGTCAAAAAACTTATTTAACATCTAGTTATGAGGAATTGTTTTGTAATAAGCAAACTTAAACAAAATTAGCAATAATCTCTCAATCTTTTAGTTCCTTTAGTTCAGCCTCTCACAAAAAGTCTAAAATCTAATGTGATGGAATGGATCTGGCAAAGGGGAACATCCTCCCTTCAACCAGATAAAAGTCAAAGGGTAACTGGGAGCATTTTGCGGTCTGAATTTGCCCTCGAGTGGACAGTGGCCAATTGTATGTGAGTAGAGCAGCATCCCCTTTTTTAACACTGGACCAGTTTTCTCTTGACACGAGCCAATAAACGGAGGAATATACAGGGCAGGACCCTGCCACGCGAATGACAGGTTTTTGAAATTGAGAGAGTGACCCTGGTCTTCTCGACGAAAAATAGAGCGCGCTCCAGATCAGGTGGAAACTGGTCCATCGCTGATCCCCTCAGTCTCTCGTTTTCCGGTCATAGAACAAATATCACCCGGTCAAAGGTGAACTGATCTTCTTTTCAGACTCAGGTGTCAAACTTGGTCCATTCTGAAGTTAATTTGAGATCATCTCAACTCTCAACACACCATCTATACTTTACGAGTATGAAAATTATTATATAAATTATATAATATAAGGTATCCAAATGTATATATTTAAATATATATATATATAGTGCTTTACTTTTATATATAATAGAATAATTTTTTTGTAGAATAACTATATACGACTGATTCGATTTGAATTCAAGAGATTGTCTAAAATTGGTATGCAGATTGGATGGAAATTCGTACTTCATAGGGCGTTTTCGAGAACTTGTCTCGATCTCTGATGGGAGGAAAGACGAGGAGTTAAAGCGAGATTTGGCGAAGGAAAGGAGAGACAAAGAAACCCAGGGCACTCAATCAAAGAGACGCGAAAACAAAAGTGCCCTGACGCATGTGTCACATGAGACGTCGAAACCAGCCCACATTGGCCACTTCTTTCACCCGTCTATCATTCCTTTACCCTCTAAAGAGGACATTTTCTCAAAGAGGACATTTGCGTCCTACCGTTCTTCACCACTCTTTGTACCGATTTACGCAGACCACCTTTCAACGCTTTTTTTTCTGTCAATCGAAACACAAAAAAAGTTTGGGTAAATTACAAAAAGGACGTGCCGACCGCATTGTTGATAGATCAACTTAATTTTTCTCCTTCATTCCAAACGACTAAACTTTATTCTCTCAATTGTTTTAATTTATCAAATGTTATATATAAAAAATTCAGATTCTCAGAGGAAGAGGAATACGTTTATCTTTAATTCAAAAAAATTAATATATATATAGTCCGAGAGTGAAAATTCAAAAATGTGAAATAAAGTAAGGATATAAAAACGCAGAAAGTTTATACTGTTTTTTATACAAATGACTGTGGATTCCGAGAAGTCTCGATTTTATTATTTTTCGATTTCGCGAAGTATTGGGTCTTGGATGGCGGATTCGTATAGGTGCCACTATACCTCATAGTACCTGTTCATATTGGACGATGCTATTACATCCGAACACCTTGAATAGAGGGCGTATTTGTTTTACTGCCTGACTGCAAGCATTGGTTGAGAACGTGCTCTGCATTCTTGAAATCAGGCCACCCTTGTTACTACATACACACCCCACGGTCATAAAAATTCTTAACTCCTTTAATGGCACCTCTCTGAATCTTTCTCTCGGCAAATAATCTTCTACGTGGATTTTGCTCAGACATTCGCCGCTTATGTATCTTATACTTGAGCAGTTCTCGAATAGGCAAAGCCACTTTGATGCATAAAAATAGTTCAACTACTTAGTTTTATTGAAATATATTAAAGTTGGACAAGAAATTTTGAGCAAATATCTAAAGGGAATCAAAAGTAAAATATAAATATTGTCTAAGTAAATATTTCTTTAGTCTTCTATTTCTCTCTTCTTTTTCTTCATATTAATTAGATATTTAATTCAAATATTACATTTTATGTTCAAACTTTGTAAGTCATGAAGTCGAATTGACTTTAGATGGCCAGATTAGGTTTAGTAGGAAAAGAAGGGATGGGGGTGGGTTCTTTGGAGGGGTAGATTTGAGAAAAGGAAAACATCAAGGGGTCCGGCATTTTGTTGGATCCTAATTTACGACTGGGATTCAGGCACGTTTATGTCTTTCCGATATATAGGATCGTTCTCGTGGAAAACGCACGTCGACGAATCTCCTCTCGTCTTGTCGCGTATCTCCAAAGCACGCGACGTGCCAAGAAAGAAAAGTTCATCTTAGACTTTTTTATAGTTTTTTTCTCTTTGAAAATTTTGCATATAAAAGAAATATTTGAGTTTAGAGGATTAGTGAAAACATAACTATAAACATTAAAAAAAATAATTCTTTGCTGCAACTGGATCTATCCCGTAATTGTTACGCAATAATAAATATTGTTTCCTAAAACCAATAAAAACATTATTCCATTTTTAGGGCTTGAATTAAGGTAATTAAAAGATCTGTGCAATATTAATTAAATGTATAAAGCATTTAAATGCTTAAAGCAGCTGTCTCAAAGCTCGATTAGCATATTAATCTGTTTACGTTCAATAAATGTAGCACGGGGTGAGAGGAGGATTATATAAGCTAATAATCCTTCCGAAATGAAATTGTTCCTTGCTCTTAACAGCATATTTGCGATTTCTCTCAGTGTTATAAAATACTTGACAACCGGAGATTCGATGAAATTGGGAAAATTTGATTTTTTCGCGCCCGATGGGGTGTTAAATTCTCTGTGAGATTCGATTGACCGTCGGTCCAGGAACGCAGAAGATTTCCTGCTCGGAAGAAGCTCGCCGATTGGTTTGTTCATGGTTTTCCGACGCATAGACACCTTTCCTGATTTCTCACGCTTTCCTCTCACCAACTGGGAATCCTCTGAAACGCAGTGAAGCGTGAAATCATCGTTAAGGAAGAAAAATACTCTCCCTTTACTTTCTAGATGAAAGAAAGGGGAAGCAGATAGACGATTACGTATCCGATTATTATTAGAATATGATTGCCTTTGTCAGGATTCATTTTGTGTCGTAACAATCTGCAAGGTCTTTTTTGTAATTTTCTATTTCTATTACGAGGATCAATATTTTATATTATATTTATTTTCATTACTTATTTCTATTTATAAAAATCTATTTTATGCGCATAACTGCTTACTTGTCTGCATTTGGAATAAACTAGCGAATTGATTTTCTAAAATTATTCTTTAATTACTTACGATTTTAGACCTCAGAAATGTAAGTTAATTATTCCTTTATCTCTTTTTAAAGATCAATTTAAAATTTATATTAAATTCAGAGAAGTATTTTAAATCTGAGAAATCTTATGTAGTTAACAGACATGTTTTATACTTTCGTTTCCATTCATGAGATGTGTATTTAAAGTATTTTAGGACCTGAAAAAAAGCGATTGCTTTTCAAATATTGAGAAAAAACCTTATATAGTCTGTAAAATATATACGCTATTTCCACAAGAACACTTCAATACTCTCTCGTTGTTTCTTCACAATATTTAGTAACATAAATATCTCGAGTTCTATTTTAAAATCTTCTTATCTAACGTACCCTTGATACCGAGCCTGGGATCTGGCCTTCTTCTTATATTCGGTCACTATCCCTGTAGACCGTAGATGGTGGAGCGGGTGCGAGCAGTGGGTGGTTGAGGGGAATGAGACTTAGAGGGAGAAAATTTATAGTATCTCAGCAAACCTTTAGGAGGATGAGGGCACCACCCTCAGACTCAATGTTTTCTGCAGGGAAAGTCGGAAGTCGAGTGAAACCCTGGCCAGGACTAGCCGTCTCCCATACGTCTTGCTAACAGACCGGATAGGTTTAGTCCCCTCAATTCCACACAAAAAATCCTCAAAAATCGAGAAATCACCTACTCGAAATCGCATAACTCACAAACCTAAGACAACCCCTATCGCCACCTTTTCAGAGAATTTCGACTCTTGATCATTAAATTGAACCAAAGAGGGGATTTTTTCCGATGGAAGTCGATGGGCAATAGGAGCACTTTATCGGGTAGATTTAGTTGGACGAACGAGTCCCTCCATTTTCCAAATGGACTTTTGACCCCGCCATCCCTCGCCGGGTTGCTGGGATACTTTTTATTAGACTCCACCGGGATCACCCGTTATATATTTACTCGTGTATGTTTTATATCGGGATGTATATATGGGTACATTGGGCATGTGTGTGGAACTAGAAGCGCGTGGATAGTGGCCATGTTCGGGGTGAAGGGACAGCTCCATTCGGTAAATTAACTGCGTTAGGACGGGACCCTGCATTTTTTACGCTTTTCTTGACTTTGGACGCGGCCATTTTACGCTGGATTTTGTGTACGAAATGAGGTACTCTATCGGTCCTGCCGAAAGGAGGATGTAGGGTCCCGGGAAAGAGATGGGGTGGCGGGAGGCTGAAGGGCGGTTTAGGGTTGTTAAATCGATCCGAGGGTGGTCAGAATGTAAATTCTGACCTCAGTACATTTTTACAGACGCGATCCTACTACTATTTTCCTGCTGATGACGCTTTTTAGTGTTTGTAATTCGCAGAAAAGAGGATCTTAAAATGCAACTTTAAAAATTGAATGTTTTACTTGTCTAATGAATTAGGGGATCCAAAAAAGAATTTTTTAAATATCACCCCTACATAAGTGAAATGTATTCTCTTTGGTAGAATACGTCCCCTGATTTTTGGAAGAGATTTTAAACAATTTTTAGAGGATGTTCTTTGAAAAGGTGTTGCAATAATTAGACAAAGGAATTGATGCAAGAGTTTGGGAAGTAGGTATAGTCATTTTGAGTATTGTAGATTGTAGAAACTTAGCGAAATTGACGAGAATTGGAAATGTTGTCCTCAAAACTTTTGAGGACTTGGTTAAATTTGTGCAGTGGGGCTTTTGTCGGTGAAATATTCAGGATCGATTGAAGATAACTTTCTTGAATAGGTGATCACGTAAAACTGATTTAGCAATTTGCCCATTCCGAGACGCGATCTTAGTTCAAATTGAGTATAGTCCAAGTCTTACTCGGGTGAACCACTACTAATCCAATACCCGAGATCCCAAGACGTCCTCAAAACGAAGAAGCAACGGAAGAGAGACAGGGAGACAGCAAGAGAGATATGCAAAGGTATAATATCGCCTATGCAAATAGCCTTTAGACTTAGACAGCTCGAATATACTTTGGGGGCTCGTGGTCTAACTTACCCTCTACTTACTTTACCAGCATGGATTTTAGAGTCTCAGAAAATAACTTAACATTCATTTTTAATGCTTCGATTATGCCCCTATAAAAAATTCAAACGTTTTCTTCTATAAAAGGCCATTGAAGATTGAAAAATTGACATTTACAAAATCAGTTAATAATAAGCGTGTATCCAGCAAACTTGATTATTGAAAAAAAAAAAAAACGGAAATACTTTCTAAACTGATTAATTAATACAATAAAAAAATTTCAGAGGCGGTGAAAATAGAGAAGCTTACTTTTATGGAGTATATACATGTATATAAAAGTAAGGAAATTAAAAGACCTGAGATGCAAAAAAGTGATTTTTCAGCTTTAAACCTAGAGATCTCGACTCACTAATTTTATGAGTCGTTATTCTTCGACGGGGTTGTGCAACAGAGCCACGTTCTTTCGTCGTAAAAGTCCATGGTCCACGATTCAGAGACAGCTAACCTCGTGGTCTGGAGGGTTGGAGAAGAGGGTGGGGAAGACTGGTGTGAGGGGTGAGATTAGGTTAGGTTGGCTTTGCAGAGACGAGGGTAGGACGTTTGAGGTCAGTTCGGGGCGGTTTTTTCAACCCCTGTACCGGCTCGCTCAATACTAGACTATCCCGTCGACTGACCAATGGTCGGCCTTCAACCCCCACCACGAGTACCGGTTGACCAGTCAGCCGATTGGACGAAAACCTCTCGAGGGATACTCTATCCAGCAAGGATACTCACCCTGGATTTTCGTGTCTTGCTAACTAACCGGAGAGGGATCACCTACCCCGTGTCCTGAAATTTCCAATTATAAATCATTCAAATTCTCGCCAATTTAATTATTATTTATTATTATTCAATGTGGGAATACTAATCATTCTGCGCAAAATTATATGGATAAATGATATAAATATTTTATCAAAATTAAAGAGGAGAGGTATTGAATAAAGTTTCTGAATTTATAAATTATTTTCATCCCCTTGAATGAAATGCATTCTTTTTAAATCTATTTTTGAATTATTGAGTTCATCATTCAATTAGGTGATTCAATTAAGGTAATTATACGATTTATGAGTATTGATAGGAGTGAGCGCAGATTTGTAGTAAAATGAGATTTCCAAGTCACGTGAGTTAATCTCTAAAAAAATATTTGAATAAAACGGAACACCCTGTACCATGCGGGAAACTCCGTAGCCCGGCAAGTTTGCACAAGATGATATCGGACTCTCCTCCTTTTCGTTAAATTCTGTCGTTACACTAAAGCAGATGCTTGAATCCTTGCCAAAATTCAGATCAAGGCAGACTTAAGGACACTTACGATTATGTAAGTTGAATCGTGGTTTAAACAATTCAATAATAGAAAGAAAACTTTTTCTAATATGCTCTCCAAGGAAAAATTGCAACTGAACCAAACGTGATGAATTAAATATCTAAAATGAAAATTCACCACTTGTGAGAATGCTATAAACTTCGCTATCTGGTCTCAGTTTTTGAAATTAGAACATAAAATCTTTCTTTTAAGTTACACAAAAGATATACTTAAATTCACATCTTTAATAATATACAATATAATTTAAATTATATACATATTTAAAATAAATGTATCTAAATATACTTTCATAATGTCGTGCTCTATTTTCCAAACTCGTGCGGTCCGTTACGCTCTTCAAGAGCACCTTTATCCGTTTCTTATGGAGAGGCAGAGGATTGGCGACTGGGTATAGGTGTGTGTTGTGAGATCGAATAGTTGGGAGGGGGTGACGGGGGTGGCTGAACCCAAGGGATGGGGATCAAAGGAAGAATTATCAGGGTTCCAAGCGCGGTCCGGGATTTGGTCCCGTAGGAGACTTACCACATTTAAATAAGGACAGAGCCTCTGTAGCCCAGCCCTGTCCTGCGTAAATAACATTTTTCCGATAGTGACGGAATAACCCTCTGCGACACCTCCTTCCTTTCTAGGAACGTCTACCTTCCACCCTCACTGCCTCTCATCTTCTCCAGACATCTGCCTAAAATCCACGTGTCCATTTAGAAGATTTAAAAAATTAAAATATTGTGTAAGAAAAAGCATTGAGGGATGAAGTCCCTTTGTGATTATTAAATTTATTATTGGATTATAGAACTAAGTTTTTATTTATTAGTAAATACGGATATTTTTTTTACTTAAAGAAAATCTTTCTGCTCACTAAAAGGTAAAAGAAGTGATTGAAGCTATCGCTTAATTCCTCCTCCTTCCTCACTTCCACCCCTTTGAAGCGCCTTTCAACCCCCAACCCCTTTCACCCACCCCAGTCCAGCATACAAGCGACCAATCCCTCTCCAGAGTGGTAGTAGAGAGCAGGTATTTTTGCTTCTTCCAGGTTTTTTTCCTTCTGCCCGGCCAGCATATTCGGTGCGGTGGTGGTTCTACGTTTCAAAATGTATGCAAAAGGCCGGAGCACCCCGCGCATCCTAACATGATACAATCCAAGGCAAAAGTCCTTTACCCGTTTTACATGATTTCTTATTTCAAAATAAAAAATATCTAGATTAATTCTATATCCTTCTATATTATATAATTATATATAATCTATATAATATAATATAATATAATATATAATATATATTATATAATATAATATATATAATATAATCTATAATTCTATATCCTTATATATTATAATTGAAATTGAAGGTCAATTTACCTGGTTTTTTGAAAGTATTCATAACGATCAATTTGTACAAAATAAAATTTACCCCGTGCGTAAATTGTCCACTTTAGCCGTTTTGAAATGTTGGCCCTGACAGTTTGCCATTGTGGAGTCAAAATAAGTCCAACATAGGTCCTTACGAGGGCCAACTCAAAATTTCCACACGGGACTCGTAATATCATTTTTTTTTTAATTCAGTGAGCGTTAATATATATTTTTATAATCTGATAAATATATATTCTATTGATTTATTCGGGATTTTTTATTTAGAAAAGCTTTTTGTATACCAAGAACTTTTTTACTGGATTGTACCGGAGTCCGGTCGACGTAGTTACCATCGATTCGTGGTCGCAACTGTTTCACCGTTTAAAAAAGGAAGGTGGAGTTCTGGGGTGAAAAGACATCTTTTCCGACACATATTTCTGTTATGGAAAAGGGTCCAAAAACCAGAAGGACAATATGGACGTCATTTCACCTCTACTCTACACCCCCTTTCTTCTTATAAGCCTCGTTTATGACTTTATTTATTTTGAGATGTCTATTCTCTCTCACTTTGCAACTAATAATTTTATGACTTGATAAACGTATCTCTGTTACATAAATAATTTTTTTAAACGTCGAAAAATTGTTTAGAATTAAAATATTATAGCAAGTTTGGTTGATCTCTCGAGCGCTTTTGACTTTAGTATTGGAAACTTTGGACTGCTATGTGTAAATGATTCGATGCGCTCCTTGAAGCCGCAATAATCTCTCTAGATACTCGAGAAGGTGCTCTTACTCTGCATTTTCTTCTCTCATCCCGTCATTTTTTCTTCGATGACGACGCCGGTGACGCCGAAGGATTGAAATATACATGCACTCGAACGAATCGAAGTCGCAAAAAGCAAAGCAAGAGTAAAGAGAGAAGGAGAGAACTTAAAGAGAGAAAGAAGACTTTTATTGGCCCTGACTTGGTGCCCTTAACGTTCCTCGTTTGCCTCACAGATTTTCATATGTTTTCATCCACACGGAAAATTAGAATTCTATATCGCCCCTGAAACCTATGAATTTTCTTCTCTGAGAGGGCGAATCGATTCGATTTGTACGCGATTCTATTAGATTTGCTTCATCTCACATTTCTCATAATCGATTAACTTTTAGGTCATTTATCCACAACTAAAAATAAATCTAACTCAGACTAGACAAAACTTAGTCATCAAAACATTTATTGAGGGTTCTATGAAATTCGGATGAGTCAAAATGAACGATAGTCAGTCGTTTTAAGCTATAAATTTTACTTTCAGTATCTTTTGCGAGGAAAAGAATTGTGCGTGGTCGAAATTGGAATGAAATAGTTTTCAGATTCGGTTGTAAGGAACGTTTTAGATGTAAGGCATGGCGCGGTTGGCGTCATGTTGGAATAAGAAATCGTACATTTATTCGAGGTAGCATTATCTTGTTGGTGGGGCAACAAGGGCGCAGGAGGAACACATAAAAAACATATTTCGAGGTTCTGACAGGACGGCAGGGTGGACCTTGGTTATAATACATCAAACCAGATCGATACGACTCCTCGGATTCAGATATTCTGTACCCACCAACTACCCTTCGCTTGTATAACTTCCTTCGCGACTTGTCTGTTTTCCTTGAATACTAGTGAAGTAAATCGTTTCCCTCCCAACCAGTCCCTTTTATCTTAAGTATCTTCTCTTCACGAAAATGGGCTCTGTCGAAGTTAAAGATATTCTCAATTTGAGGTGGTTTAATGGTTTAGTAAAGTCTTAAAAATGACCTGTTTCTTCAACTCTATAGTATTTATGTTCAAACGAGATTTAGAAATGTAATTTCATTAAAAATATTCCTTTTCTTTTCATTGATCCGACAAAATATTGCAATTCAATTAAACATACTTGGAACTCACCTAAGTAATGGTTTAGAGCGTAAAAAATTAATCCACGTTTCACCCTTAACACGTAATTTTCGAGATCGATGAACAGATCAAGAGTGAACACTAATCTACTTTTTGATTTTTTGTAAATCTTCTTTGAAACGCGGTTTTTATTGATAGTTAAAGTGCTAGTGTCAAGAGCACGAAAGCAGATTATGGGATGTTCTTACTATAGTATATCTGAAACGTTGCGTGCGAGGTTTGGTTTAAAACTGGCACCATTCGTTGGGAAAAGGGGTAGAGTATAAGCTTGATAGGTGTATGGGCACGTCGCACAACACCAGGTAGATAACCCCCATGTGTCCCATATATAAGTATATATAATGTCTTTTTGTCATATGGACCCAGTAGAGGGGTCCTGAAAAATTTCAGGGAAATTTCACACCACGTCAGGACATTATTTAACGGTTGGCAATGACATTTGGAAATCATCCTTTTTATTTTCATGGGGATAGATATCTTTGCTTTGATGGCAATTTTATTCTCATGACTGATTCAAATTTTCACACACTGAGAAATAATAGTTAATCAAGGCAAACTATAGAAATTGAAAAATTTACAGGAAACCATGCGGATAAGAATATTATAATTTTACAGGATTGTTTTTTAATTTCCAGGGAATGTTTTTCAACTGTTCTATACTTTTTCCTGCACCCCCTTGTTAAAAAAACTTGAAAAAAATTCGCAGTTATTTTTTCATCAAACGGAAGCTTTTAGGGGATTTTTCTATAAACGAAATGGATTTTGTTTTTATATCATGTATGTAGTTTATACTATAAGAAAGAAAATGAAGCTTTATGTGAATTTTGGTGATGGAACTAGGAAGAAAAAAAGCAAGCGATAACAGTTTAAGAAAAAAAAGAGGTTGGGACTAAATTCTGGGTGGAGACGATAGCCATGCCCGATAGCGCATGTGGAATCGTGCGGGCCATTGGGCATAGGTCAGGCAGAAGCCAATCCGGCGAAACTTTCGGATATATGATAAAAATTGACTGGAGTCCCTCCTGAAAGGAAATCGGAGCGGGGAGTAAAGCTCAAGAGGGTGAAGGAGGTGGGATGAGGGGGTGAAGGCTACATTTTCGACGGACCCTTAAATCCAAGGGATAACGTCTCTCGCGGAAGCACTCGATTTCAGACAGGGCCGGTCTCTTCTCAAAGGAGATTTACTCGTAACCATACAAAGAACTCCTGCTATATACCTAATAAATGAAAAAGATATAAAAAAGATCAAAGCTTGCATTTATTCGGGCTTATAAAACCTATTTTGCAATTTTGTTTACCCCACATTTTGCGAATTTACTTGTGTTGAGATTATTTGATATTTTTATTATAAGTTTGATAAAGTTGGATTATGATGTGGGCGTTGTAAAGAAAATTACAAGTCACTGAGGTTTGAAAAAAAAAATCGAGAAAAAAATCTGTAGTGATAAAAAAAGGAGATCGTCTTGGGGAAAAGTTATTCTCGATTGTGTTTCACTCGATTTATTCCAGACTCAAACTAAATTGAGAAAACTGATGTTTCCTCTTGAAGTGTTTCTTTTTCCCTTTGGAACTTTTTTGTCACTAATAATAAAAAGCTTGTCATTGTAATTGTAATAAATTTCTGTTGGGCGTCAATTTTATTCTTAAATTTTAATCTATTATTACTGTACTATTTGAATTTGCCCACGATTCTTATATTTTTAGTGAGTTTTGACACGTTTGCGGAAGCTTAAAATTTTCAAGTTAGAGTAAATTTGCCTTTATTGTGTCTTTATACCCATGGGGTGCGTCCAGAGTCGATATCTGATGCTATACTTGCTATCGGGTGGAAATAGGGCAATATATATTCGTTGGCGACGCGGCCATTTTTGTATTTGTTTGAAATTTTAATGTGACCACGGACCGACTTCAACACGACGACCGAGGGTTAGTCTGATATCCAGGCGTAAACCGGCAGCCATTACCTCCGATTTTTGAAATAAATTGCGCACCATAAACTGGGTGGTCCATAAGAATACATACGACCGGCTTATCAAAACCTTCTCTGTTCGAAAAGACGTAGGCTCAAAAAGTCCCAGGATCCACATAAATCTCTCTGGTTTTATATATTTCATTTCATAAATAATACTGTGTGAGAAAGAAGTAGTAATTGGGAAATATGTAATCAGAATTTAGATTAGCTACATAAATAATCAACTCATCAGAATTATAATGTTCATTATTTTAAATGAACTTCTCTGAAATTGATATTTTATATTTCCAACCGAAAATTCTAGGAATTGGCACAGGAACTATAGTTGCAAGAATTTGTTAAGGATCCCATAAAATATTTTTCAGTCAAAATTTTTTATGAAATTTTTAGCACAAATATGGCATTTTTTTTAGTTTCTCTTTTTTATGATTAGAAGCTGAAGTGAATTTTAGTGGATAGGACCTGGTGGTTTTAAAATGGCCGCTGCTGGGTCCTGATAACGCCACTCGCGTTGGTCCGAAGGGTTTCTCGACAAATGACCCGTCAGGATTCTCGTAAATCAAGGCTTAAGATCAAGAGGAGCTCTGCAGAACGACTTAAGGCATGAAAATCGTTATTTTACTTGTTAGTTTCATTTGTGTGACTCAAGCATCATACAAATACAAGAATTCAGAGGTAACGCAATTTTTAGTCTGCTCAAAACTTTTAAAAAACAGATAGTGCATGTTTTCAAATATAAGGCACTTTTTATTATGCATACTACACGCAAACCTTTTGAGAAATTCTAAGAAAGGCCGGATAAAAAATATTCCAGTGGAAGAAAATGTCTGACTATTGTGCTCTGTGACTACTGATTCCTCAGCTTTTAAATAAATGCTTAAATTCTTGTTTTTCACGTACTTGTGACGATTTTGGTTAATTTTCAAGAGCACTTTCTTGGTGAGTAACGTTAATAGCAACCCTTTGAGATTCGGTAGGTATATAGCTCATGTGGCGAAGAAGGGTTGTTATACTATTTCATCCCTAGAAAGCTAGAGTTACCAGTGCCAGGTATGCGTAAACGAAGGCAAAAAGTACGCAAGAGCGAAAATGAGATATACAGGATGTGCACTTTCAAATATATAATAAAATTATATTCAGATACTCTGATTGCAATCTGCCAATACAAAAATTACTAAAGATCACAAAATACAGTTTCATCTTTAAGATATTTTAAAATTTTTAATTATTAGTAAACATAAAATCGAAAAAGTCCGTTCATTTTGTAAATTAAATCTTTGAGAACATCTTTCTATTTTCATATCATCGAAAAGAAATGGATTCAATTATTGATACATGTCCAACTTTTTTTTAACAAATAATGATACTAAAAGTCATTTAAAATTTTACTTATCGAACACCAGGTATAGGAGATTGGGAAAGGTGTGGTGGGGACCGTTACGCAAAAATCGGTTCGGGAAATTTTAAATATTTGAATTAACCCTTCTAGAAGGCTCAGATCTACCTGGTCTCTATTATTTCCCTCGATCCTTTTTTGCATCTGGCTTCCACTGATATAATGTCCTCGGAATCCTCCCCTCTCTGGCTCTCCTTCAGCGCTAAATAAAGCTCTCCATGTAAAATTATGTTAATGGATTATCCTTTGGGTTCGACGAGTGCCAGGTATAGAATCGAAAGAGTGCCCCGAGAAATAAAGCGAGACGAGACTAGATTCACTAAATAAAGAGGGGAGGTGGGACAGATCAGTCGTAACACTTCGAAGGCCTGATGGGGTTTTTTTTTGGGTCCTTCGAATTTTTCTCTCGGAAGTAGGTCGCATCCACGATCCACATACATGAATATACATATATACATACAATATATACATATATCTTATGTATACATATATCGTATGTATACATATATGTATTACTACAACGAGGGATGCACCAAACGCGACAGATGGGGTTAAAAATTGTGAAAAGGATTAGGGAAGCATCGAACTGTCGATCCGCTTCGCATTTTCATTTTCGGTTACCCGCGGCCTTTTTTTCCGCGGCTCTGAAACCACCCTTGGCACCTCGGTCGTCGCGGGATCAGCCAAATTATTTCTGGATATTCGTCTGCTAGCAGAAATTGGTTATTTAATCCACACTCGTGTCGAAATTGGTTTCCAAATCATCCAATAATTATAATAGATGAAGATGAAATAAAAAAGTCTGACGACAACAGGAAAAAAAAAATTGATGATTTAAATTATCTTTTGATATTTAGGATGCAGATTTGAAGAATAAATCAACTTTCACCAGTTTCGGGACGATTACAGCCACGATGACCCTTAAGAACTCCATCAGACTCCCTTAGATGCTCTATGTGCACCATCAGAAAACGAGTTTTGACAGTTTTCGACCACGTGCCCACACCTCTTTTATCGCCTGACTTGAATTATTTTTTAAAATCTTTAAAATCTTAAAAAATTATTTTTTAAATCTTCTTTCATAACATTCTGATTATGTATTTTTTAAATTTAAATTCCTGATTTTAAATTCATGCTCGTGTCGAAATTGGTTTCCAATTCATCCAATAATTATAATAGATGAAGATGAAATAAAAAAGTCTGACGACAACAGGAAAAAAAAAATTGATGATTTAAATTATCTTTTGATATTTAGGATGCAGATTTGAAGAATAAATCAACTTTTACCAGTTTCGGGACGATTACAAATTGGGGCTAAGTCACTTGAGTCAGAGTGCTTAAAAAATGGCAATCGGAGTTGCAAGAAGGGTTGGCGTTCAATTTAAACGAAGATCTGGATCAGTTATAAGGACCGTTCTTCTTGGCAAGAGATTTTGGATAATTCACATACGCGTTCGACCAGACTCGAGGGTTCTAGAGATGCCCGAGATAAGGTATTCAAAACGTTTCGAGCATTTCGGGGTGATTTTGCATTGGGATATTTTATTCTCGCCCTTGAAGTACCTTACCGGGCGCCAGAGTCGAGTGTGAAATTGGCCGCGATACGGGGTCAGGATTGGGAAGCATTACAACTGATGAGGGTCATTTGGAATATCTTTCTCCACCTAGTTTACTTCTCATTTCGGGATACTATTTCCCGTAATAAACATCATAACAAAACTGTCTGTAAACTACGATGCGCTCAAATAATTGCAGAAATTCCGTGATATGTAATTTTATAGAAGGATTATAACTGAATTCTGGAATGTATTAAAATTTGCAGGTTGACACCTGTCAAGCGGATAATCGAGCGGATCGGTTGATCAGCATTACCTAAGGGAAAGAGTGTGTTTAGGGTGAACTGTGAATCAGATATCGGCATTTTAGTGGCACTGTTTGTGCTCTTTGTAGCCAATTTCTCGCTCTCCGCCCTGTTTGGTGTCGGTTTTCAGATTTTTTCACCCAAAACCGCCTCTGACCCTTTATGCTGCTGACAGCTTTTTTTCCTCTCTTTTTCAAAAGCGCGTAATCCACCCCATAGGGGTGAACTCAAGCTCTTCGACTTTCTATCGTTGGAGGGGCAGGTTGGTCATTGCAGGTACCTACGCAAGCAGAAAATAAGCGACAGGATTACATGCTTTTCCGGAAAAAGAAAAAGAGTATGAAGGATCAGGTGCCCTTTGAAGGGGATTTGTCAATTTGAAGAGTATTTATTTGAGTTAGGAACATAAGTATTTTATGCTTCTTATACCAAGAAGAACTCTTCAGATTATTATATGTATTTTTTTTATTTCTTATTTAGACATCAAGATATATATTAGCCAATATTTACGATGTAATTGAACTATAAATACAATTATTTATAGATTGATATTCCCTATTGAAAATTCTGACGTAAGAAACGACGCAAGAAATTGTGTAACAAAAAACGTAACGTATTTCCTAATACGTCTTTTCTTACGATGTTTCTTACATAAGAATTTTCAATGGGGTTTACAGACTTTTCCATGTTAGTTTCGTGGCTAATTAGTTTGTGTAGAATTTTGACTGTACTGAAGTAATATACAGTTTCTAGAAATGGTTCCAGGTGTCCAAACCGTGAATTAGTTTCGCCTTTCATTCAGGAAATTGGAAACTACGTCATCTGCGGCCTAACGCAAGCGTAACCCTTTAACAGAATTTCATTTCAGGAACTAACCCTCACAGCAGGCTAGAAATAAATTAAATCAATTTTTTTCAACCCTCGATACTTTCTTCCTCCTCTCTCCCTTTTTTGTCTACTCACACACGTTTCATGATACGCATTTGCATCTCAGGTAGTCACACACACTCACACATTCCCATACACATAAAGAGTACGGCTTTTTTTTTATCACTAATCGATTTTCGAAACTTTCCTTACACAGTTAATAAATAATTTAGTTTGAAATTAATCGAGAATTTTTTTGAAAAAGCAGACTTGGATAATAATTATAAAAAATTATCAATAATTCTTGAAGTAGTAAGAAAGCTTGTAGATAAAAATAATATTAGAAAGAAATTTCAACTACAGCATAATATACTTGTGAAGAATAAAAGGAATATGAACACTTTTTTTAATGAAATAAAGAACTGCGATGGACTGCGTTGCATTGTTATTGTAAAGAACAGAAGGGCAGTTTTGCATCCCAGGTAGACACACATACGTGCATATTGATATTGGTTGAAAGGTAAAGCCTGAATGCGTGCATAAATGAGTGAATAAGGTATTGCATAAAGGGGGCGAAAGGGTCCAGGAAACCCTTTCTACCTGACCCCCACCCGAGATAGGTTGCCTCAGGTAAGATTTTTCAGTCCTATCACACCTCTTATGAGACGTGAGGCTTTTTGGGTCCAGTCAAGTTTCAAACTTACATACGTGTAGATGTAGATCGAGTCCACATACCATTATTCTAATAATTACTCTACAAAAAATAATTCATGTATAATTACACTTATTATTGATAATTTCATAAATATTGTGACGTGGAATATTTTGTGGACGAAAATATTTTTCAATAGATGAACCTTTACGTGAAAAATCTGAGAAAAATGTACTACGTTAAGAGATGTATAAATATTTTTGTTGAAGAAGCCTCTTCCGGAATTCACGAGTGTCATCGATCTAAAAAATATCTTTTTTATGATAATGAAAAGGATGCTATTTGAAGACAGGTTAGTTACAGCAGACGTTAGACTTAATTTATCTTTATTTATTTTATAATGCTGTTTTCTACAATGTTATATAGTTAAAATGTCAGTGCTTTGATTTGATTTTCTGTTCTTTCCATACAGAGTAAATTTACATAGCAAAAAATTAATTTTAAACTTTTTATAGAGTTTTACCATGTATAAGTGTAAGTTTTTATAGTGTAGAGTTTATTTTTGTTCGACCCGACGGATTTGCTGTTAAAGTTTTTGAAATATAACCTTAGAATATTAGACATGATCCTAGACTAAAATCATTGATTAAAATATAATTACATACCTAGGAATATTTAAATAATAAATATTTAAATAAATTTTTAAAGTTATAGAATAAAAAATACCCTGCGGGAATGAGTTTTTCAATGATATTTTTAGACGTAAATTATTTTTTCTTGATTAATTAGAGCACCGACAGGTCCGCAGTGATCGATACTCACCTCGATGATGAGAGAAAGAACAAAAAAAGAAGAAAAGATGTCGAAGTGAGAGAACAAGTAACGAGTGCTCTCGAGTTATAGGCAATGTATAAATTGGAGTGGGTGCCTGTGCTTGGTCAGCAGACAAGGGGGAGCCCACCCTACGGTCCAGTGGACCAATGGCGTCCTTCTATTTTTTTATCAATACCTTGGGACCAGGGGTGGTCCAATACCAGGGGGTGAAATAAAATGGCGGACTATCAACCCCCCGATTTTTCGTAAACACCCTTTTTACTCTCGATTACGCGGCAAAAATTGTTCTTACTGTTCGATATATGAAAACTTGGGATGGGACTTAGGAATCGAAAAAAATTAGAGGGGTGAGTTTAAGGAAAGTAAATGCGGAAGGGTTCGTCTGCTTTTTTCTGTTTATAAAAAAGTAGAACTCTCAGGGGCGATGAAACAGCAGAATTTCTTAGACAGACCCTCGACGTCGATGATCGACTCTCGATGGATTCGGAATGGACTGCGGGTTGGATCATTTAAAAAATTGTTAGGCTGAGAGGTTCCGGCCCGGTCCTTAAGGTGATTTGATTCCGCAGATAGCTACTGCTTTACCTTATCTGGCATCGCTATTTCCGGTCGAAAGCATTCAAGTGATCGACCCGCAGACATTCAAAGCGAAAGGAATCGAGAGACGTGATAAAAGTGATCTTCAGGCACGAAATTTGTTTTACTTTGCCTGTGGGCGTTGAGGGGAAAATTAAATTATTGATTTGTAAAGCCCTATGTGAATTTTGTGCCTAAGGAGGCCAAACGCATATTATACTTTTTCTCGTGTAATTTATTTATCGCAAGAAAAATGTATTGAAAAGTGATTAATAATGAATTTCAAGTACAATTATTGTATCTGGCGATGAGAAGCGGGTTCTCTTTCAAAAAGGAGAATAAGTGGGCGTGGGTTTTACTTGTAAGGAAGTCTAGTTCCCGATGATTGAAAGCATTTCAGGCGTGTGCCATCCGGTTTTTGACCCGGAAGTCTACCATGCAGCCACGATGACCCTTAAGAACCCCATCAGACTCCCTTAGATGCTCTATGTGTACCATTAGAAAACGAGTTTTGACAGTTTTCGACCACGTGCCCACACCTCTTTTATCGCCTGACTTGAATTATTTTTTAAAATCTTAAAAAATTATTTTTTAAATCTTCTTTCATAACATTTTGACTATGTATATTTTAAATTTAAATTCCTGATTTTAAATTCATGCAAATCTTGATTCACAAAAGCAGAAAATCTCTTTTGAAAATTTTCTTGATTTCCCTGTGGTAGTGCTGTCCGGCATTTTTCGTGAATCACGAAAGGATGAAAATTGCCGTAAAAAGGGCGATTCGAATAGCGAGGCGCACAAAACATCACTTAGAGGTCCGACCCCCCGCAAACATGCTAATGGAGTTCGACGTGTTCTCGACGTTCTTCGCGCCTACATTGATGTATTTCTACTCATATTTTTGTAAGTGTGAGTACAGTTTACCAATAACCAGCTTTGAGGAGTTGCACATTAAAATACGTTTAGCCATTTCAAAAAGATCTTGAGAAAGACACTTTTCACCCTTCATATACATTTACTGCTTGAAAAATAATTCTCCATCAGTGCCATTACATTCTGGGAATATAATTCGAAGGACTCGAAACGCCTGTTCCAGTAATATTGACTAGAGGTTGCTTCGATACCAAAATGTTTGCTTTTCAATTAGTCTTTAAAAATAAACTTTTTTCAGATCACAGTTTAAATTTTAAACTTATGATTCCCTAACATATTGATTTGGATTTATTAGACGGATCATTTAACATTATTATCTGCATTATCATATATCATAGCTTCTTTTTAATGTTCTTTTCTTCTTTCCGGTCTGAATTGTTATTCCCAGAACACATGTGCGCTATAAAAAATGGGGTGAAGAATCTAAAGGACCAAAATTATCGGCGAAAAGTGCACTCGATTGAAAATCAGGTCAAAAAAGGGTTGATATATTAACGTTTGGTTCAGGTATGTTACAACCCTTATTTAGAAACTCTTACATCCATTGATGATGTATAAAGAGTAACCGAACATTTTTTCATTAATATTAATAAACATCATGATTTCAATTCAAATAAAATATCAATTTTATTACGTCAAAAGTGTATATTCTGAAATTTTCTTTTTGAGCTTTAGTCTGTCCCCTATATGTAAGAACTGTCTATTTTTGTATTGAGTGCACATATTTTTTCTTGAAGACCATCTTGAGAATGGCAACTCGCAAAGTATCTTTACGGGGTTATTTGGAGTTTACTGCGGGAATAGGTCCCTACATACAAGCGTCCCTCGTCTGTGGATCGTCAGTTTTCCCAAGGGATGTTCGGGTCGTTCAAAAATTGAAGGAAACGCCGTCGACGTCCTCGTGCATCGTTACTCGTCTTCTTGCGATGCCAAGAGACTGAGAACAGAAAAATGCATTTGAAGTGACCAGAAGATCTTTCGCTATCTAACTCCCTAACCCCTGCCTGTTTACCCCCTCGGGACAACAAAATTTGAATTTAAATTCAAATTCCTTTTTGATGTCGACTCTCCCATGACACGAAATTCGTACATGTGATCTATGATACCACTTTCACACTTGGGACACGACTTGAGCATGCGACGACCCATTTCAGTCACCAGACTATAATTTCGGAACATATTTTAAAAAAACATTATTTTTTTAAATATACAAACTCTTGCTGCTGCCACTCGTAAATAAAACACTAAAACAGATCAATTACACGATTTCTAATAAAAACTGTTTCATCACAACCCTTCCGTAAATGAGAAAAAATGAGAAAAAGAGAGAGAAGGCCGTGGAAAAAAAACTTACCCCCCAAATATCGGAACTGACACTTAATCATTAATTTGGCCAGCCGGGTTGCTGCAGGTATAGGACTACAGAATTATTATATAGATTGTAGTGGAAACGAAACCCTTTTCACAGCGCAGGTATCCCG
The DNA here is from genome assembly GCA_904066015.1 of Synergus gifuensis. Classification (NCBI taxonomy): domain Eukaryota; kingdom Metazoa; phylum Arthropoda; class Insecta; order Hymenoptera; family Cynipidae; genus Synergus; species Synergus gifuensis. The sequence goes on from CAJFCO010000082.1 coordinate 102,096, forward strand.
AGTCTTTGTGCTACATTTTTTTTTTAAGTTAAAAAATTGCCCTCCCTTCAACTCAACCCCTTCTACAGCTAAAACGAAAACACTCCGCACTGTCATATCGGAAACTAATATATTTTTGATCGATACCACCACTCTGCGAATCACGAACTCGGTTCCCATGAACGAATAAAAAAAAACCGTTGTCCAAACAAACATAAAGGTGAAAACGTGACTTGGGAAGTTTATGGGAGTTCCGAGTTTGAGGTACGTGCTTTAAAGATCATCAGGCGTAATCTGATCCATAACTTGAATGTCATGGAAATTCTAAGGTGAATTAAGAAATTAAGAAATATAGATATTAAATATTAAAGGAAAGGTTTTGCAAAAAGTATCTAGTTCCAAATTCAAAAAGTTTTTTCTCGAGCGATACAATTCTCTTCCCTACTTCTTAAATTATTATATTTCCCCATCTTAACTCAGCATTGGATAAATATCAATGTTTGCACAGAATCATGAATATATGACAGTCTGCGTGGGAGGAACAGCGAATTGAATAGGGAACGCGGAGAAGAGGTTGCTGGTAGACATGTCCAGGATATTATAGGGAGGGAATCGTAGTTGCGGGGGTGGTGAAGACAGGATGAGAACCACCTCTTATTAAAGGGTCGAACGAAACTTAATATGCGATGTCACGCAGTCTCCTGCAACCTTTACTCTATTCGCACAATGGACACCTAATTTGGGAGGAGCTCGAAAATCGGGAAATCGGAAAATCGGCTTTCGTCCAGATGAGAGACGAGGAAACCAAAATCCCCAATGTAATCCTTCCATTCAGGGTGCAATTTTTTTTTCTCGCGCTCAGTTCGACTCTCATTCCAATTTGTGTTCCCAACCCTCAATCCGCCGAACTCCATGTCTGTCATGCCATTGCAGATTGAACCCTTTGCTGAAATTTTTAAGGGTTAAAAAGCCACACTCGACTCGACAATACATTTAAAAAAAAAGGTAAAGGGGAATGCCGATCTCGGGAACACCAGGATTCTTGTCTCACGAAGTTTCTGTTTTATTTACCTTCTCTCTTTCTTTGTCTATCTCTGTTTTTTCAATCACTTCTCTCTTTTCGAGAGGACGAAGCTAAATAAGGAAATAAATGACAGTTGTCCTGAAAACTGTTTTGGGTTTTGTAGCAAGCTCATCCCTTTATGCAGCTCCCGTTTCTGCGTCGGTCTCTTTTTATTCTTTCCGATCTGTCGCTCTTTCTCTTATTTTTTTACTGCCCTTGTGAAAACGTGACTCGAACTACCGGCTAAAAAAGTATTTGATATTTATAGTGCGTCGGTTTTCTATACCTGATATATTGATTATTTCGTTTCGTAATCCAGAATTGTTGTTTCGACTCATATTCCCAGCTTGTACTATCATAATTATTATCGTTTCTTAAGACTTTATTACGCAATAATTACGTCAAATGCTGCTTCATTAATTTCAACCTAGTTTAGAATGTCAATGATACTCTATTTTTAGTTCATCAACACATTTGAGGTAATGTTTATAAATTATATTACATAATTGAGCATTAGTTTTAGATACAGTGTTCATTGTTCAATAAAGAAGGATTTTTAATATCAGAAAGATAAAGTACAAGAGATGAAAGTGAAATGCAAATTAAAAGTTCTTTCTTTTTCGTTTCGCTGCTTGAAAAATCTAGTATAGGAGTACGAATGGAATGAAAAAGAAGTCGAAAACCGGGAAGGAATTTAATATTAAAAAACTGTCATTCTGTGTCGATATGAAAATTCCGAGGGTATCAGCTCTTCTTTTTTCCAATGTCTGTCCCTCTAACCATCTTCCACCTTCGCTCCCACTTCTCGTTCTTTCCGCCTATGTACTTCTGCTCTCTCTTTCTTTGTTCTTTTCCCCTCTTTTCAAAAGAACATCTTCCTTCGATAATAGTGCAGGACGTTACATTTACCGAACAAATAGTCGTTATTTTTCAAACAATAAAGAACAATATTTAATATGGGAGCTACAACTAGGAATTCAACTGCTTATATATTTATAACATATACTTCTTGTCCATTCAATGTCTAAATGATTTTAATCTTCTAAAATTTCTTCATTGAAATATGACTCGCAATTGAAAAAAACTTTTAGCGAATTGTGAGGGAAAAACATCCAAGTAATGACATCATCGGGCCGACTATCGATTCCTGGAGAATCACCCCGTCTAGTGAGACAGGGTTGTCTAGTACCCCTTTCCGGGGAATTAGGGAATTTTAAAATTTAGGGGTAGAATGCCCACCGGACCGAGCTAACGCGAGAATTTATTGCCAATTTTTTTTAAAGGTCGTAGATTTATTTATTTCCAATTCCGTTGACGCGGTGCTCACAGAAAGTGCTCGGGGGTGGGTTTTCACTTCGCTACCAAAGTAAACACTGCACAGTGCCAAATATAATTGAAACGATTCGCGCGGAAAGTTCGAGGAAGTTAGCCATTGGAATATATAGGTGGATAGAAAGCGACGATGGCAACATTGGTACTTCCTCACGCATCAATGATCTTTCATAGTATAGCAAGAGCGTCGTAAACTTCAGCCTCGATTAATGTTCATTAAAGAAAATAGCGGAAGCGGAGTAGTTATCAATTTACCATATTCATATTGAACACCACTTATAGTGAAATTATTATACTTATCAAGTAATCACGTAATGCCTATAGAATAAATAATTTTATTAATTAATTAATAAAATTAGATCAAACAAATATTCCGGGATATTTGTTCAGCTTCAGGAAAACCTTTCCTAATAAACCGACTATATAAAAAATGATGGAATATCATAATTAAGTCAAGTTGAAATTAGGTCAAATGACATTCCAAACAAAAACAAACAAATTTTATGACAAATATTCGTTAAGGAGAGTAGGTCAATAAAGGATTGACATATAGGCTAATAAAAATAAAATTACATTATTGCTGATCTGATTGTATAAGTTGCCAAATTCAGGAAATTTTAACCCAATTATTTTTTAATTCTTTCAGTCTCTTTTCTAATATCATATATATCACTGCTTCGAAAGCTTCCCCTTTGATCAGGTGTTTGATATCCTAAAAGGGCATCGATAAAAAGAAATTTACATTTTTAAGTCTAGAGATCGTTAGCTGTCTGTGTCGCAAATCGGAATATGGCTAAAGCTTCAGGTTGAGCAGGCAGTGAGTGGTGGGTGGTGTGGTGTGGGTAGCCCTCTAATCGATCGTGGCTGTCCACCCTTATCAGGGGTCGGGGCCGTTTGGGTTGGGGGTTGCTGCTTTGCATGGCCGGCAAGGCTCTGGTCTCTCTTCTTCTCCCCCCTACCCTACTCCTTTCCCATCACCCTCCGGTCCCTGCCCCACAATCACCCCCGAAAACCAACCCTTAAAATAGGGGCGAGACTACGGCCATTGTTGCCAGATGCCTTGTACATTTGCATTTTCCTGTAAATTCCTTGAAAAATGATTTTCCGCCAAATACAACCTCAGATAAGGAGAATGAAGGAAGATTAGCAAAAAAAGATAAACAAGAATGGGCAAGATAATTTGAATAATAGATGTGTAAAGAAAACCCTCTTTTGAAGTGAAAATGTATTATGGTCGAGTTCAATGTTCAATTTGGTCAAATAAGAAGGATTACTTTGAATACATAAATTTACACTTGACGATCGAAGTGTTTCATTTTTAATATTTCCGATTAGAATCATCGAATTTCTCTTTGTAGAAACTAGTATAGAAAATATTGAATAAACTTTGAATTTATTTAAGAAAATACCATTATTCCTTGTAGATGTTTTTATTTAGCGGATATATAGTTGGGGCTGTTAATGGATTTTCTTAAATGGTAATGGTTCGATTTTCCTGATGAGACGTAAATTTGATAAGGGGCGAGAGGGAACTGCGGATACGAAGAGCGTCCATTATTGAAGAGACCCTTTACGCTTTGTCGGTAAATTAGTCGATCTTATTATCAAGGCAAACACTTGCCAAGGTCTCCATCTGTATTTGAGCGGACTTTGTTTGAACGGGGCGCGCGAAATCCGTATTTACGCAAAGCCAGCGCCTCCTTATTGGTCGATGGCTTAAGTTTAGTGGTAACAACGAACTGAGAACTTGGGTACATTGGATGTAACTAGGATTGTGCAATGAACTTAACTGTATTTGAATTACTGTCTTTTTAATTAAAATCCACATCTCAATATATAAGTGGCTGGGCGCTGACAAAATAAAAAGTATTCAACTATGTGCAATACGATTTTAAATAAATAAATGAATAAAGTGACAGTTCTGAGTGAGACTTGATGCACAAAAAACCTTTATAAAAATCAATGATATTAAGAGTTTGGTGCATCCTTCAAATCCATGTTTCATTCGCGTATTTTGCACGGGATGAAAGAAGGAAAGTGGCCGTTCCAGGTGACTCGGCGCGTTTCACAGAATCTTGAGCAATCGTAATGGGAATCACTTACGTGGTGCACGGGGCATGTTTTTCCGAGGACTGTAACCGGTGATAGATTCTCGCGTCGGGAAAATTTAATGGAAAAATCCGGGGTGTCAAGCACAGACACACCAGCGATACGTCAGGCCATTCACAACTCAACCGTCTCTCCGTTTTCGCGAGAGCAAGCGAAACAGAAAAATGAGAGATCGACAGAGACGAGAACGCGAAAAATGTACGCGAAAAGAAAATACCTACGTTCACAGGACCGTAAAAGATATCAAGAATGCAATTTTTAAATGCAGGAAAAACATTTTTATTTTTAGGGATAAGTCGAGTCGGATCCAGTCAGTTGGGTCAACCGAAAAAACTCGGTCCGTCTCAAAAGCTCAGAAAGAAGTATAAACACAGTCAAAGAATAGTAAAAAAATATTTAACTCTCAGAAATTCAAAATAATTTAAATATATTTCATGTATAATTCGATATATGTATTTCAAATATAATTTCAGACGATTGTTGCCAATGAAGTGTACTTTACAGTTTTCTGATAAATTCAATCCATGAACTTGATAATTTGAAATTCTAAATAGTGTTGTTTGTTTGACTCTAAATTCTACAGTGTAAGATGGCCTTTCGAGTTGAAATGCAGATTTCTAGAAAATTCAATATCGTGACTAGAACGACATCTATTGAGGGGTTGTAGTTAAGGACGACATACCAAATTGGTCGGTATTGCAGGCAAAACCAGTTGTCACGAGGGATGAAACGCGTGGAGGGTTGTCCAAAGTTTGACTTCCCTTCGCCGCGCAGTTTGGGACGAAACTGAAGGGTGTGCGAAGCTGGAACACGTTTGAACAAGGGGTGCAGGCGCACTCGTCGAAAGGTTGAAAAAAGGCGTAATAATGGCCCCTTGGTCACTCCACCACGTGCAATTTAATTTTCTCAAATTAAAATTTTTATATCTATAAACAATTAAAATAACATATGACATATCAATTTCTTAAAAAATTTCCCAATCTCCAAATCTGGGGTAACTCTCAGATTTTCTTTGTTGCTCAATACTACCGTTAAAACATTTTATCTCGAGCTGAAATCTTATAGTTCGATTTTAGAGTAACTCTGAACAATTTAGATAATTTATTACCAGCTATAAATAAAAATTGTATAAAATAAGTTTAAAAATCTGAAAAATATCGGAAGGGGAGAAAATTTATTGTAAATTTTCTTAAGTCTCTCTATGTAGCTGAATCAGCGTTTTCTTTTTGTGTGTTAAAGTTCGTTTACTTAAAGACAATTGGTACTTGGAAATGGTAACGTGGAGCATCGCGAAACTTGCAGAACCGCAGACGCTTTGCATCGAAAACTCCGACGTCGTGGGTTGACTGGGTAGTTCGGTTCGGGACGGATTAATTTGGCAAATTGAACGTTCTTCCATCGAGTCCGATAATTCGGTACTAGATTCTCTCTACATACGTTATAGTACCAACGAGGCGGTGAATTCAGTCCTACCTTCACCATCTGCCATGGTTACCTGGACTGCGGGGAATTCCGTGTAGTCAGGGTACAAGCTAGTTCAGTAATCGAATTAGAGGAGTCAGGATATTGCGTAGAATTCTGTCCCTCAATTGTTTTAAGTCGACATCTCCGCCGTCGAATCCAACCTTCCACCCGGACATTGAATTTGTACTAAACTATCGGACGAAATATCGAATTAGTGCGGGGGATGTGGCACGTTAGGCCGTCGACGCCCGCAGCCGTCAATCAGCAAATACAGATTCCGGGGCGGTTCTTCTTTTTGATTGCTATCGACTAACATGAATCCAAGTTATGAAACTTTCAATTTAAGGATATTTAATTAAGTTATTTGTGAAAGAATCACTGAAGAAACCCATGTTCAATTTTTGGTAGTGAAGCTCCCAAGATTTCATTTTATTTTTCATTTTCAATAAATACTAATATTAGTATTTAATTAATTTAATTAATTCGGCACTATTTGTTTAGTAACTTCTTACTAATTCAGATTTCGAGAGTTGTTTTGTGTAAAATTTGACGCTATAGAGTCTAGCTGTGTAATTTTTTAAAATTTGGAATTTGAATTTTGAACAAAATTTTTAAAAAATGTATTCAGGATGTCTAGTGGATCGGGAAACCGGGAAAAACTCGGGGATTTCATCAAGGGCATGTAATATTTTACCATAAGAGCAATTTAGTTTACCCCATTATACATTCATAATAATAAATATTTGTAGCTAATAAGAGTCAATAAACCTTCGCCTCATATAGACAAAGGTTTATTGACTCTTATTAGCTAAAAATATTTATTATTATGCATGTATAATTGGGTAAACTAAATTGCTCTTATGGTAAAATATTACATGCCCTTAAGAACCGGAAATTTTTTGTATTTCATCGAAAAATCTACTTTTTTTTTACTTTATCTTCCTTTTATTCCATTTATACTTTATCAATTTTTAAAAACAAATTTTTTTATTAAAATTTTTCTTTTCCAAAAAAAAAAATGTGTCCATGAAAAAACCGGGAATTTCAAATTGTCTGATCACTATTATGATTAATTATTAAATTCAGGTTCTTAATTAAAATTTTCAAGTCACTCTATCCTTACTAAAATATCTATAGAATACTTGTATAAGCAAATTTTGTCTTCAACAAATTAATCCAGACTCATCGTATAACATACCTACCAGATTTTACAGCGAGGCTACAAATCGGACCATCAACCCCTTATCCAGTAAAAGGATGCCATTCTCCGTAGCCGTCCTCTCTGTAATTTTCGCTAACGACCCAAGTTTTTTTGGTGTCCGAGTCGAGTCCGGGGTATCATAAATTCAAAATGGCGGACCCTTTGGGGCGAAAACAAAAGCCACTCGGGTTTGAGCGAGACCTCGAAGGGTCGGGGGTGGGTTAGCAACCCTTCAGTCGTACAAAGGGGCGGAGGGGGTAGAGAAGGAGGGTTGAGCTACCGAAAATGGCGGACCCAATTAAGAGAGTCTAGGTTACATCGTGGTCTTGCTGTCTGAAAACCGGATGAAGGAATCAAGAAGTGAAGAAAAAAGACCAGGGGGAGAAAAGAGGGAGGGGGTGTGCAAAAGTATATATTCAAAGGCTGGAAAACACTTGCGAGGGATGAGAGGAGTGCCACGAATGTGAAGTAAATTTTTCAACCCTCGCGCTCGACCCCTCGTTCACGTTTGGTTGACCTTGATGACGTGCCTATTAAATAAAAATCTCCCTAACGAAAAGTAACCGAGAGGGCGAACCTCTCAACGAACTAATTAATCACACTTGCCTCATCTCCTTCCTTTGGGTCCTTAGGAGTTTCCAAAATCTTCTTTTTTTAATTATTATTAAGTATTATTTGTTACATAAGCTTTAATTAATATTGACAATAAAAATAAATAGTATTTCTTATTCAATAATTATGATTTCGAAAATTCAAAAGAATAAATAGATTCGAGATAATTAAATTAAATTTATGTTTGATGTTATTCAGATTGAAAGTCCACCCTGCACCCTTTTGGATGCTACATGGACCAAAACTGGATGGACCAGATACTTACACTTTAGAGTCTGATCTCTGAACTGACCTGACCGGATGTTGGACCTATGGACCTCCGCATCTTTTATAAATAGTAAAACAGGTGATATTATTTATCTTTTTATAAGGGGTACCTTTAACCGTGTAATTGACAAATGATCCCTAAAATTGAGATCATATGCTAGGTGAAATAACTTAACTTTTAATAACTTAATTCAGGAAAATGATCGTTATTATTATTACAATATTATTTATTTAAAAGTAATGCTTATCATTTGAATGAACGAATTAGTTAAAAATTAATATATACGTTAAAATTTTTGTTTTGCTTTTTTTATCAATAAGTGAAAAAAATCATTGAATAAGATTATTATTTTTTTTAAAGTTGACTACTACTTTTTAATAAAAGAAAACTTGTTATTTTGAGATAAAAAAATCTTTTACTCGCTTTTGTAGAATTTTTGGCCTGCAACGTCTTTTCTCTCTGCCTCTCATTTTCCACTCTCTTTATATACTCGACTTGCAATATTTTCTACTTATTTCTTCAAAGGTATTACAAAACAAAGGAATACACACGTGAAGGTTTATATCGTATATACCTGATGCTTTTACCATTTTTGTATTCAATCAGTAAGAGACTGGTATGATATATGTTTCAATAATGCAGAAGCAGATGCAATATATGTTGTATTTTTTTAAAATTTGGCTGTCCAACTTTATTTCCAACTTTCCAATTGTATTTCTTGTTTAATCACTTCAAATAAATAGCAATGTATTAAAAAAAGTTTAAATGTAAGTATAAAATGTTTTGATCCAAAGCAAAAGTCAGTGAATATCTGCACGAAAGCTATCATTTAAAAAATCTGCCCGCTTCGCGGGCACATTCTCATTGCGCACTTCGCGCTCCGTGTTGCGCGCTTCGCGCGCTTATGCCCTTAGTGAAGCTTGCGCTTTACAGGACGCTTAAAGATATATGTTTTTTTTAATTTAATTAAATTACATAATTTATATTTTTATATTTTAATTTATTTTTTAAATTTGTAATTTATATTTTTAAAAATTGAATTAAATTAAATTAAATTACAGCTTTGAATGCAAAATTTAACTAATTTACTTAAGGTTCTATCGACCTTAAGGAGCACATTCTCATCAGGGCACTCGCGCTTCGCGCTCGATATTTGATTTAAAGCTCGCGCTCCGCGCTCGGCTCTGTTTAACAATATTTTTCACGATTTAAACGAAAACTACTCATCCTATTGAAAAATGGCCAAAGGAGAACTTGTAGATATTTTTAAGGCGAATAATTATGTTTCTTATCATTTTCTTTGCATCTCGCGTTTTTTGACTCAAAATTTGAATTTTCGATTTTTTAAGGAAATTCAAAAAGTTGTTCCTATAGGGCGGATCCTATAGGGCGTTCAAAAAGAAACATTTTTCATCTTTAGACTTTTTTTCATACCGTGCGTTGTTTGGCTTCTAATTTATGTTTTCTTTCATTTTTTTGGATTTTCAAAATGTTATGTCTTTCAATTTTTTTTTTATCCAAAAAAGTCATTAAGAAAAATTGTTCGACTTTTTGAGTACTATGAACGTGCGTCATTAGAATTTTTAGATTAAAAAAAAAAGTGGTTTCAAAATTTTTCAAAATCCTCCCACTTTTTGAATTTTTATCCAAAATGGCTGGCCAACGAACTTGACCTTCATTTTAGGACACTAAAAGAGTATACCAAAGGACAATCTAATCGGTCAATTCTTTCGAAAGTTATCGTGCTCACAAACTAAAAATCTACAGACACACAGACAGACAGACAGACACATTCGTAAAAACATGTTTTTCGGGTTCAGGGGGTCCCAAAACGTCGACATTTGACAAAAACTGGGGGGGTCAAATTTTACACAAATCTAATACCTTCTCTGATGAGAATGTAAAAGTAAAATTAGTACGTATAAAAATGCCTTTCAGTGAAAAAATAAACCCAATTAAAAAAGTTCCGTCATAAATGTCGATCATAAAGCAGTTCTTTGAATCAAACGTCAAACAATACTTCGCTGACAATTTCTCATCTTCTCTTTAATTAATTAGCTTTTTAGGAAGTGTGCAGATAGAGTAGTTAGATATAAAGACTCTTCTTGAAATTGGAGTCGTTCGATCTCGATATCTTGTATATTTGTAGAAGTAATAACGGCAAGTTTCACATGAACGTGCACACATTTACGAACTGGTCCCGGAGGTGAGGTAGATGGTGGTTGCGGAGGTGGAGGGTAGCTTGGCGACACTCAAGTCTCCTCGAGCCTTACAAGGGTCCATCTCGTAGCAACGCCCACGGAAATTCGAATCGATACGATGCACTGTTCCGAAAAACCTGAAATTTTCTACTATTTTCGAAACTCCAGAAATCTCCACAAAAAATCTCACAGCCACCGAGTTCAAGAAGAAACCGCCGGCTTTTTCTATTCAAAAATATCGAGCTCCAGACTCCGACAATAAATTCGGGAATTCGAGGGATCTCTTACCGCGCAGGAAAGAATAAGTTACCGCAAATCTCTTATCGGTCTTTTTCATACAATGAAGTTCTTGAAAAAAATGAGTAAAAGAAATTTTCTACTGGTCCAAAACTCAATCTTTGATAATTTCTATTTTACCCTTATTTTCATATATGAAAAATAGAGTTACAAGGTTTCTAAAGTAAATTTATGTAAATCCGCATATAATATTTGGCATATATTTTCCAAAAGTTCTTACAAAAAGTATTCTGAATAAGAAGGCAGAGAAAATAAAATTTTAAAAAATAAATGGAACATGTGTTAATCGATCATTCATGGGTAGAATATTGATTGAATGTTTCTAGCTGGATTTTCATTGCTTGTCAGTCGACGATTCGAGAAACCAAAAAAGTGAGAAATAAAAAAGTATAAAGAAAGTTCAGCTAGCTTTCTGAAGAAGTCGAAGCAAACCTCTCGGGCTCGTCTCTCACGCGAGCAGAAGGGATGAGGACTTTGGATTTTCCAAGTTTTCCTCGTTTTTCTCGGCGTGACCAGCGAGGCGTCTTGTCATGCATGGCCGATGTCGATATGTGTACGTTGGTATACTCGGACATATAAACCGACTTTGTAACTTTCTGCTATTGAAAAATACGCTGAAAATGACTGAGAATTTTTTAAATTATTGATTTAAAATATTTTAGTATTGATGAAAAATTAGAAAAGATTCATTAATAGGATCTAAGTTTAAATATACTTTTAAATTCGTCTCTTAAATATAATATAAGAACAATAAGAAATATTAAATGCGGACTCAGAAGAATTATATAACAGATTGTAGTACACCAGTTTATCTATGAAATTACGTCCAAAGATAGTTCCTAATCATGCAACTACATTCCTGTCTCGGAAGAATGACAATTACCTTCCTCACTATTCAAATTACATATTCATGAAGTTCTGAATTAAGCACCCTAAATACGTGTGCCGTTTACTTCCCTCACATAAAATCTATAATGCTCTTCTGTCACGTTGGAGACATTTACATGTAATTGTTGTAATACACTGTAGAACACCAATGTTGACAGGAGAGTTGTGAGCTTGTAAATTTCTCGAAAGGACATGAAAGTTAATTCTTTATTTCTTATAATTGTAAATTAATACGCATCTATTGAAAAATGGAGACAGTAATTTCATCAGGGAATTATTTTTCACAAATAATTAAATCTTTCTGAATATATATTTATAGAAATTTCCTTTGTATTTGGAATGAAGTGTATTTTAATAGAGTTCAATGAAACTTTGTTGTGCTAATTTAAGAAATAATAAATGAGATTACTTGAAGACTTATAATTTTGAAATGGCGATTGGCTGATCACCACTGGTTGAAATTTGTCTACAAGGGCGATTGTGGTCACTCAGACAGGGCGAGCAACCCCGTCCACCCGTCGATCTCGTTTTTATTCCGGTTTTTCGGTGAACTTTGCCCTGGAAACGGGGCACTGCCTGTCAACACAGAGGCGCGCGTGCAGAATGATAAATGCTAGCTCACCGCTAATGTTGCTGCACAACAAATTATAGCCACTGCGATACCATCTATTTGAGAGCAGAATAAATAAAAGACGACAAGATCGAATGAATAAATCTTTTTATCATTCACCTTACTACTTTTCTAAATGCTGACAATATTTTTATCGTCAAAGAATGTAAAAACGACTCCAGAAATACCCCTACATTAATTGAATCTACACATATCTTTGATGTAACTTTTATAATCTTGCAATATTATATTTCTTATTAAATTAAACATTTTTTTAGGTCAAGACTCGGAGAGGAGAAAATGGAACTAGGAGACAGATTGAAGAGGTCAAGATTCCTTTTCTGTCGCAGTAGTTAAGAACAAATTATTTTCGGCTGATTTTTGAATAAAAAAAACTTTGAGATGAAAAATTTTTGTTGAAGGGCAAGAAGGAAATAAACGAGGAAGAGATTTTTACCACTATTTCTCTATCCCATGAAACCGTCCCATTTCCCTTCTCTCTTAGACATAATAATTATATATCTTTTTTGTATTAAACATAAGACGTTCAATTAAACCATTAATATAATTATTCTATTATGTGTTAAAATTATATCGAGATTCTCTTTTCAAAAATAATTTTGCAATCTTTTTTCTTAGATTTTTTAGTATTCTTGAAGTTTAAAGGTTTCAAATAATGTATTGCATAAACTGTGAATATGTTTGTAGATAGATACATGAGATGTCACGAACCAATTGGCAATATTGGCCAGATTCGAGCTTGAATCGCTTTCCTGGATCCAATTAGCTATACTATAAACAGATAATCTTCAGTATTAACCGTTGATATCGTTTGTCCAATCAGGTATTACCAGGCATCGAGATATTGAATTACCGTCCCATACATTCTCAGTCCATGTGAGCAGAAAATCGCAGTGTTAATGACGTACTTATCCGTATTTTTTTGAATCATTCGGATTGATTCTAATAGATTCAATTCATTCAGATTGAAAGTTCGGATAAAAAAACTTTATTTATAAAAGTGGAATAAAAATTTTCAGAAAAATAATGAGACAAAATGAATTTTCATAACTTTTAACTTTCAGCTGCTCACTTATATGTTGTTAACACAGTTACAGGAATTTTACATTATTCCATTTTGTGAGAAAAATAGTCTTGATGTCTTATCTTTAAACAATTTTACACCAAAAAAAAAAGTTACGTAAGACTATCATTATACGGTAATTTTTTCTTCAAGACAACAAACATATTGCAAATCTCAAAACACGAAGAAACCAATTTTATGGGATAGGATTCGAGCAAGGGTTACCATGACTTTTCATAAAAAACTAAATTAAAAACTAAAACCTAAACTATAATTTTAAAAAATCCGTGCAAATATTGTCAGAAAGAAGCAAACATAATATCAGTACCTAAACTGAATTTTTTCACACTTGCTAACAACCCTGGAGAGCGAGAGGAAAAATAACAATAATAATAAGAGGGATGGCAAGCAAAGGTTGGCAAGCAAGAAAGCCTGAGTCCTTTGAGGCTAGATCCGTCTCATTCCGGAGTTCGTAGCCTCGGATTACAATTTCGCGAGTCCAAGAAGGAAAGCAAAGGGGTGAGAGGACGAGGTAGAAGGAGAGCGTAAAGGGAGAGTAAAATGGCCGCCGGCGGAGGGTAGTTTTGCTTGCAGGGGGGTCTGCTGCGAGGGTGGCCAACGGGGTGGTAGAAACGAACGGATGGAAAGGGGGTTGAGGTAAGGGGGTGGGCTGCTAGCCACAACCCCTTAAGGGTCGAACGAACCCTTGCACTACCACAACGGGTCCAAGAGCTCCTGGTCTCTCTTCATCTCTCTTCACCCTCTCTCACTTTCTCCCTCTCTCACTTTCTCACTCTCTCACTCTTTCTCTTTCTATATCTCTCTCTTTCTCACTTTCTCTCTTGTACTTAGTCTTTCCATCTCTCTCTCTTCTCTGTGCCACCCTCTCTTTCTACCCGGTAGCTGAACAACCTTTATATCTACAGCCACTGTACTGACTATATCACTATACGTATTACCGACTACCCCGAAAGCTTCAGTACGAGAGAGAGTTCGAGAAAGAGAGATTCTGTGAGGACCAGAGAGACTGAGTGAGATAGAGAGATGAGTCACGGTTGTGGAGAGTACGAGTGTACGGGAGACCAAGAGGACGGTGGTCTTAGGTAAGGGTGGAATTTTAGCATTGGGGCTAGCCTTAAAATACACGCCTCGCGAAATGCCGAGCGTGAATTAGAGTCTCTCAGAGCGCACTTCGTGTACATTCGTCTGGACCGTTTGGAATTTTTACGTCCCTACGGTTTGCACCCTTTATGTATACTTCGTCTCTTTGCCGAGGCGAGCAGATAAGTTATACGATTCTGAAATGACTCCAAGAAGGATAGTTTGTTTTATGTTTTTTTTTTCTTTTTTTAAGAATCAAGGTGCAAGAGATGTATTTAATTAGTCGTTTATAATTTGACTTTATATACTCATTATTTACTTGTATTTTTTATTTTTATTCATAAGGAAATTATGCCGCTAATTGATTTTGAGTGACAAATCTTGATTCTTGATGTAAATTGATGTAATTATTATTTTAAAAAGAGTGAAAAGTGAGGTGAGAAGTTCAGTGTAATAACATATAAGGTAGACCATTTTAATTTAAAATATATAAAAAGTGCACGCAATATTGATCCACTCTTTTTATTTTTGTATGTGTAAATTCACTGGAATTCAGTGACGTATATGATTTCGTTTTCCCGCATGAGAATCTTTATGTCAGTTATCTTATAAATAGTGAAGACCACGAAGAAAGTAAAATTATTACTGATAATTCATTTTGGTAAAAAGAATCTTGATATTTAATATAATTGATGAATGACAATGGTAATTTATTTTGTAAAATTCCCAGTAGTATTGTACTCTCATAAAGAAATGTAGACAGGAATGTCAGAACTAATAGTAAAAAAGTTATAAATGAGTGTGGTAAAGTATGAGACAGAATGATTCTTCAAGCTAAAGTTCATCTTGGAAAAGTTTCGAACTGAAACTCTCGTTTCTTCACTCCTGATCTGCTTAAGTTTTATGAACTAATAATATCGCGTTGAAAGTTGCTAGTACTTTCAAAAACTGTCACAAACTATACAAGGTCACAGAAAAGTGAATCTTCTGTTATTCATTGATATTTATTATAAAAATAATAATGGTAACAAGAGCCTAACATTAAATTTTAAATACTACATAAGCTTTCCTGTAGTTTAATAGCACTGTAAAATATTAGCAGCATCACAATTGCATTAATTAATCTAATAAGTATCGTGATTTGCCACTCAATATCAAACAATATCAAATTATTTAATAAGAGGCAGCGTGGCTTAGATGGCAACGTGTTTAAAGTATTTCTCAGCCCTAAAGTAAGAAACCAGCTATGGCGGGTTCGAATCCCAACGCAGGGAAGTGGAATAAAATCAGATTTTTCAAATTGAGATGCATATTTCTGAACTTTGTTCATTATGCAAATTAGTAATCAAATGTCACATACAGAACGAATCTCATGTATTGGGTCAAGGTAAATAGAATTAATTGGTTTGAAACAAGTCATTCTCAAGAATTCAAGGTGATGAATGTGACATTGTATCATTCGACGGAACGTAATTGAATAACGTTTTCAGCACGGATTTAACTAATAAGAGCAATTAGCGCGAGGGGTAGTTTTACTAGGGGTGGTTTGCCCGCCATGGCATGTCTCTCTTGCTAGCGGTCGCCTCGGTCAATACCCACCGGACAAGATGGCCGACGCCCACTCTAACACAAACTCCAAGTTACATACATTTATGTACTCAAATGTATAACCCACCCCCTCCGGACGCGGAGTTGCCTTTCTCCTTCCGCCCGCTTCAACCCTCCCGGCCACGCCATCCACTCGGCTACACGGACACCGAACTTCATCATTATTATCTGTCCGGGTGAGAGAAGCGAACGAGTTCTGGGAGAGAGAGAAAGACAAAGTTTACTACAGCTATCTACCAACCCAAAGACCCCAACACCCAACCCTTTCCCCCTCTCCCACCTCAACCCCTTGCACCTATATCAAAGCTAGGTGATAATATACGAACGAGGTGTTGAAGGATCTTTACGATTCACCCATCGAACGAGCTTTTGTTTATTGGTCAAATTAAAATTTAAGCTGCATTTTTAAATTCGCTGAAAAAAGCAATAGTGAGTGACGAAACACAGTAAGAAAGATAATTGACCCAATTGGGAATCTGGAATTTAAATATTTATGTGGAGATAGAAAATCTGAAGATGGGGATGATAAAAGAGATATGATTTTCCAATCGATTTTATATGTAGACTGAATAATTCCATGTCTTTTGGTTTCAATAAATGAATGTTTCATTAAAATGCTCTCTTACTTATTTTCGATATACTAATCTATGAATCCACTTTGAAATAAATCAATTAATTTGAAAATAGGTGAATCATCATTTTTAAATAATCAATTGCGAAGTAATTCTTTCATTTTTAATCACTAAAGAAAAATGTTCAATGGGTTTCGAAAGGTAATATTATAGGAGAAAAGTACTTTTTAAGATCGTTAAATAGTTTCATGATTTACTAATAGTTGGTAAGGCCAAAATTCTAGTTTGTTGTTGGTTTCACACTGTGACATTTACCGACTTTTCGGATAATAGAGGATTCAAAACTTCAATGAAATTAACAATGAATTACTTATAGTAAATTATTAAAAAATTTATTGTATATTAAAAGGCCCTCATTCTTGTAAATAATCAAGTAATTTATCAAACGAATAACAATATTCTATATTGTTATTAATCTGTTAGCAAGTTTGTTAAGTATATAATTGACTTTAACCGGGGATTTTGAACTCTGTAACACTGATGAAGCATGCATCGCTGTATAACACATACTTTACATAAGCGGTTTATTATTACGTGGCTCAGGTTTCTCAGGAGTATTTAAGAGCCTTAGAATTATATATATATAAACATAATTCTGGGCAGAATGAAAATTCCTCTTGACCTGTAATCTAGAAAAGAATATTCTTGCTTTAAGAAAATACTTTCCAATTCTTTTATAACTCTATTTCAAAAGTAATCACTGAGTATAAGATATTTATTACTCAACGCCTTGTATGATAATTAATTATTACAACGAATCAAATTTTTCTCCAAATAAAAAGAATTGTAACAATTCCAGTATTTTTTAATATTACGTAAGTAAATTAATTAATAAACAGCAAAAATGATTAATTATTATATGAAATTAATTTGTTCATCTTATAATTAACTGTGGGTGTTGACTCCGGTTAAGGTAGGTAGGTGTGTGTATGAAATAAGCATGTGAGTATTCATGAGTGTCTCTCGATTGGTCAGACTAGCGGGGTGGCCAACCCACGCATCCGATTGGTCAAAATCACCCTTCTGCATAGCTAAAGCTGACCCTTTGAGGGTGAGTTTTGGACTTTCTAGCATTGTATATAACTTTATACATTTCGTTCTTTCAAAATTGTAATATTTCTGACACGTTAAATATCCATAAAAAAAAATATATTTCAAGATTTTTTTCACTTGAAGAAAAGAGGTAATCTTCATCCCTGTTGAAGATATAAAAAAAGGAGCCTAAAAAAGTTACTCCGCTCAAAATTTCCCAGACTTTTATTCCCGAAGCTGCGGGTAAAGTTCGGGAGAAGAGCGTTACCAATAATGAGATTTGAATTAATTTGGAAACGACTGAAAGAAAGTCTAAAATATATAAATTGCAATTTTATTGATTTATTCAATTTATGATTTATGATTAACAATCCTATAAATATCGATATAATAATGTACAAATAAGAGGAAAAATTGTTTTAGTCCTTTTATGTTCTGATTAGTGTAATAATGTAGATTTAATGTAAGTACCTTCAACTACAGTATAGTAACAACTTCTAATCCTAGGAAACGGTTTTCGGCATGTTACCTGCTTATCGGGCTTAACAGGCGACTAATTCCACGATTGAACAAACTTCGAACATCGAGAGTCTCATTGGCACCCTTCTCAACGTATCCTGCAAATTTTTTTCCGAATTTTATAACATATTGCAATATTTGTATTTTTATTATCCTATTTTGTAATTATATATTAATTAATAGTTACAGTTATTTTTCTAAGCATGAAGCTTGAATTTTGATATAAGTATTTTATATAGTCGACATTATTGGACGCCTGTTATTCATACTAATAAATGTAATTTTTGCGGTGACAAATTATAATAATAAATAATAATTTACTTTGAAATAAATCAATTAATAAAAGAAAGTGAATCATCATTTTTAAATAATCAATTGCGAAGTAATGTTGATTAATTATTAATATGTAATTATGTTATAAAATTATGGTTTCATTTTCAATCATTGCAGAAAAATTTTCATGGGTGATAATATAATAAAGATAATATAGAAGAATTTTAGTACTTTTCAAGGTCGCTAAATAGTTTCATGTTTTGCTGATAGTCGGTAAGGCCCAAATTGTATTTTCTTGTTGGTTTCACATTTTTACAATTTACCGTTGGTCTATAAGGCCCAAATTGTAGTTTAAAAAAATTTCTACTAATAGCAGATAGTTTCAAGATTTACCATTAGTCGATAAGGCCCAATTTCTAGTTATTTTAAAAACTCGCCAAATACTTGCACGATTTACCGATGGTTGATAAGGCCCAATTTTTAAAAAATCAATGAATGAGCATTTTGGACGGGCCTGTACCAGCCTTTTAGCAGTTAAGTGGGTATTACGCGGGTGCTTGTCGGGTTGAGGTATTATAGGTGCGAGGATCAATGCTTGAGGGAATCGAACGAGTGGAATGTTGGAAGCTTTTGTCATTATTCTGTCAAGTTTTTCGAATATTATTACATATTGAAATTATCATAAAACATCATTATAAATATTTTTATTTAAATATGTACACGAAAATTAATGTTGTCCAAATTCTCAAAGGCCAAATGATACAAAGATTGAATACTTTCTGATTGTTTTTAGCAAAATGGATAACAGACAACTCTTAATTCTTTCTAACAGAGTAGATAGCTATATTAAAATTAAATTTAAAAGTTAAGTTTATTCTAATTTTTATATTTGTCTTCTTCGAATATAATTAAAAATTATGCATTACGTCCAACTCAGGCAACTGAAGTGCACGATAATTCGACTACAACAATCATTTTCGAGGGAACAGCAGGACCGATCCATCCATCCCGATCCAAAGTTAGAACAATGCCGCTAATTTTTGGCTGGTGCCATTGTTCCAGGTATATTCATCTGTCAAGTGCCTTAGACTTCGCGTAACGACAGCACTGTCTTGGAAAGGGCTATTAAGCGAAGCACAACGTCCTTCGACGATATCTCGACGTTCCCTGCTGTCCATAAAAATCGATCCTAACTGTTGACCCCAGCCCCCAATTGGGGGTGGAGGCGTTCGATTCTTCGAGTATATAAAGAGTAGATTTTCACGATTTCTCGTCAATTGTTCTCCATCTACATTTGAATGCGTGTTAACTATTGTGACGTCATTACAATGGCGGACACTAATCTACATGTCAGAAACAGAGGGTGCCCCCAACCCCTAGTCACCTCGAGTATATGCTTCTGATCTGTCTGTTTTCAGAACAAAATATGTCAAACGCCCACGCCTCCACCGTTGCGAGAATTCCAGAACGCCCTGGGATATGATAAGCCAATGTGATAAATGAAAATTATTTTTCTGCTACAGAATAAATTGAATTGGATTTGGAAATTCGAACTTTAAGGACTCGTGGTAATTATCATAACAGCAAAAGTTTCGCCAACTTTACGCTCGCAATAATATATACTTTTTGCTAAAACTAGGCCATTTTGAAAGACCCAGTTTTAGAGAAAAATATTTATTACTGCAAACGTGAAGTTGGCGAAACTAAAATGCTTTTAATGGAAAGTACCGATTAATTAAAAACTACTAGTTCATTTAGTAAGGCTTACTAATGAATTTAGTTAATCTTACTAAATGTATTTGTAGTTTTTAACTAATTGCGAATAAAAATGCTTTCTAAAGTGAATTAGTAAACGAATCGGCACAATTTTATTATTAACTTCCCACTAATTCAAATATAGAAACTCTTTTGGCTGGTTTTTCAATCTACAAGAATAAATCTGAGAATTATTGGCGAATTGATTCAATTAGTCTCTCAATATTGAAAATATGATTGAAATAAGTGAGAATTCAATTAATTCCCATAGCGCAAAATATTTAAGAATCATATACAAGCAGTTGTACTAATTTATCTTGGGAAGTCAATTTTAAAAAAGTCTGCCGAGGAAGATTAGCACTGGATTAAAAGTATTAAAAAAATTAATATATGGCCGAAAGGTGCTAATGTTTTTCTAACATAAAAGTGACTCTCGAGCTATTTTGGATATCATTATTATTATGCAAACATTTTTCTATTTTTTACTCTCATTTAATCCGGAAATACTTCGACTTTTATTAGAGACTGCATTTTTTATTTTGTTCGTTGCAAAATTAATTCCGCGAGAGACAAAGGCACAGATAGAATTTTTACAGCATTGAATTTTCGGAATAAAACTCAACGAAGGAGGCAAATACCGACGCGGTTACATATTTTTTTTGTGGAACAAAGCATTACTCGCGACAACGAGGTTGCATTTTAATTAAAGCTTCGGCCGTGGTTAACGCCGCAACGAGCCCATGCAGAAGCTAATTAAAAATGCAGGTGACTGTGGACTTCCAATTGTAGATGTAGAGGGTTGCTATAACATATCGTGGCTTTCCCTTGATCTCCTACTCAGGCAACTAGGTTTAGTGACCCCTTTGACTACGGAACCCGACCAACACTTGTGCATTCAGGGTACCGGCGACATTTTCTTTTATTTCTTTAATTTTTATAATATGATAATTAAAAAAAAATTATTCTTCAATTTTATTTTAATTATAACACATCAACATTCGGCTAATAATAATTGATATGGGTATCCACATTAACTATTAAAATTGATTTGAATATTAATAAATCAAAATAGCATCAAGCAGAGGTAGAAACGTAATTATTGATTATAATTAGAGAAAATTAAGATAATTGTAATTCGACTAATTATACATTTCAGAGCTATACGTATATCTTCTACTTTTATAAAATTCGCTTTCACTGAAAAGCTTATTGAACTCGTTCTAAGAAGAAACTGCTAAAGAAATAAAAATATATTGTTATGATAAATAAAAATTCTCATTTATGACGGATTTTTCGTTATCAATTTCTGAAATCAACATCTATTTAATTAATATTTTCTGTATAATTGAATATTTCATCCTAAATAACAAAATCTATAATTACCTGAAGCGAAGTGCCTTCTCGTATTATCTGCTCATAGAATTTCCCTGAAGATAAAATAAAATGATTTATAAACTAATAGAGCGAACAAATTATATAAATTGGTTGAATAAATTTGTCAACAAAGGAAAGGTTTTGAGGAAATGACAGGCTTGTATTAGTCTGTTACACTTTTTAAAAACAATGTAGTTTATTTTAATCGCACATGACATACACCGTATTTGCTAGATTATAATAAGAACTTCCTCGAGAAAGCTCGGTCGAAGATTGTCACAAGAGCTTTGGCCGAACTCTGCCCGATGATGCCTGTTCCTCGTATTGCCTTAATGTCGACCCTCGGTTAAAAGTGCTTTTATTCCAGGCTAAACCTAGGCTCAAGTGTCTTTAGAAACCGAGATTCAGATTATTTACCCTGGATCAGAAAGATTTCACTAAAATTCAATTGCCCCGGCTACAGTACACGTTGTATAACTTCTGTGTTTTTTATTTTGATAACTTTTAAATGAAACCTCTGGATCAAGGATAACACATTTCAAATAATATATAACAAAGTAATAAAGATATATATTTATTAAAAATAAAATTTTGAAGTCCTTCCAATTTCTTATTGGTTGTAAACTTCAATCGAAAATTTTAAAAATTACTCTAGAACTTTAAATAACGTTAAGGATAAATTGTAAACTATAACGTCAATATTTACCGACCGTTTCACATATATTTTCTCCTTCTTCTTATTTTTAAACTAAAGAAGATATCTTGCTAAATTAAATACGGTACTAAAGCCCTATTCCCACTTACATTAAAAATGTAAAAAATAATTAAAATTGCAGTATTTAAAATAAATACAAACTGTAATGAGAAGACCACTGTGCACTGATATATTTTCTTTTATTTCCAAAAATTTCAGTACGATATCTTGTTTAGTTTAATAATGAGAAGCCGGAGAAAATATATATATATATATGCTAAGGTCGGTAAATAGTGACGTCGTAGTTTAATCATTTGACCTTAATAATTTTAAACAAGAATATTTTTCCAGAGCAAAATTAATTTTCAAGAATTATTATTAAATTTTCTCGCTAACTTCATTCCTTATCTTAGTTCAGATTCGTATTGTATATAGTACAGGAAATACTTTTACTATATCGGCTTAAATATTTGATTTGCTTACTTCTGATAATATTTCACTTTAATTTTTTTTTGTTACCCTGTGAGAAACGTTAGGAATCAATTCATGTGACACACGATGGCGGAGAGAAACTACGAGATAAATGTATAAAAAGGAATCTACTTGAGAAATTTTGTTGAAAAGTTGTCCCTAAACTTTTGGGTGCAATATCATTAAGAAAACTTGCTTTAGTTCAAGTTTAAGTCAATTCGGTATTTTTAGGGAAAGAACACGAGTAAGAAAATTCAGCCATCGTGATCACGAGAATTCCGCAAAAAGTGTGTATCCACAATGGGACAAGTATGGATTCTTAATTCTACGTGACATGACAAGAAAATGAGAGATAAATAAAAGAAAACTCGGAACCAAGGTTCGCATTTAATGGTATCATTTCGTAGTTTTATTTCTCGAGTATACACCAATAAAAATGCCGGCACTCTTTAGTCTACCTATTTCGCGTTTCCAAACTCGTTAAGCCAACAACTTTCAGACGCTCGAAGGGAAAACAAATTTTTAAATCTTATTTCACTAGAAAAAAGTTTGTTTGAAGAGAAATTAAGAATAATTTTTGATATAGAAATTAAGGTAAAATTATAGAGTTTCTTGTAATACACAAAACTATAAATGTGTAATAGAAAATTGGTGTAGGCAAACTTTTTTCTAAAGAGATGTCATTTCCATCTGAAAACGAGCGTCATCTTTACTTTGCTAGCCGACGAAATTCGGTTTCGGTGAGATGATACAATGATAGATTTGACGAAGAAGTAATTTAGATTTTCTACTTTGCTCTTCTCGTCTTTTTTTACTAAAGGGCAGTGCCATTATGTACATTGTCGTATAAACGGGGCCTGGCATGTACATACGAATTTCAGAATTATCTAACAAACTTTTAACTAGATAACGAGACTTTTATCTAGAGTCGTACACGTCTAACACTGAAAACTATCTGATATGAGTTTTTTTTCGTCATCCCACACGCGCTCAATATGTCACAAGCATCGATTTTATTCACACTTTTATTTCCACATTCACACAAAACATACTTCCAAATTTTCGCGCTGGAATTACGACCTTATTGCCTACATCATTTAGGAACAGTTTTCTTCGAAAAAGTTTACAACGAGACAAAAGACGACCTAGACGAAACGCAAAAACAATATCGCTATGCAAAAAAAACCTCAGTCTTGGGCGAGGAATAAACAGAAACTCGCGAGTCTATTCGCTGTCGGCGATTTTTGTAGCAGCGAATCCGCATCGAGAGTCGATCCTGCAAAAATCGGTTAGCGATTTTT
Source organism: Synergus gifuensis (assembly GCA_904066015.1). Taxonomy (NCBI): domain Eukaryota; kingdom Metazoa; phylum Arthropoda; class Insecta; order Hymenoptera; family Cynipidae; genus Synergus; species Synergus gifuensis. The sequence continues at coordinate 125,964 of CAJFCO010000082.1, forward strand.
CGCTTTGACAATAAATACGATCAACGAAGAGACAATAGTGGTAATCAGGTCGGTTCGGGGCAACGTTCAACTTCAGAGGCTTAAAAATGTCAACATATTCTGTTACTAATAGTTTTCATAAAACAAGGCACAACAAAAAATATTTTTCAAATTGGAATGAGTAATTCATCATTGCGCCTGTGCATATATTATAAGCACATGCGCAGTGATATTCATTCGCAAATATTTCCTTTCATTTGAATTTGTATCAAATCGCATTGACCAGCCTAATAAGTTCTATAAGAACAATTAATAATAACTCCAAAAACAGAAGTAAAAGTATTTTACATATAAAAACAATGCGAGCTAATTTTATCAAAAATTCTTTTATGAAGCGATTAACGCATCAGTTTTGTTTTTTATGGGCCCTGTTTCGAGATGAAGCCTCGTAAATTCTCTCTCGATTATCACACGTAATTGATTCGGAATTTGATTTTCATTCGTTGCCCCGGCCGACGATAATAGGGACGATAAACCTAGACAACTTTGGCATTTTCTTAACCGCTTAAAACATCTTCGACAATAATTTAATATCAGGATTCATAAAATAATGTACTCGCCTAAACTCACTTTAATCGCAGTGATAATAGTGAAAGCGCAATAATAATAATTACAATATAATAATAATGACAATGGTAATAGGAATAAAGTTAAAGATGTTGCTAATAAGAATCATAATAATGATAATAATTAATTAATTAATAATTAATAATCATCGTCGTTGCGGTACTCGCAATAATCGTAATAATTATTATACATTTTACACACGATCGAGCTAGAACTTACAAACTATGGAGCGTGCCTTTTTAATCGCGATATTATTTTATCCTCGCGATAATAATAATGTTTCGCGGACAAACTCGAGAGGAATATACACACTTAATAGGGATTCGAGATCTTGATGTCTAAAATATGTACACAATATTCGTCGTTTGCTGCCTTTCAGGAAATACTCAGGATAAACAAGGAAAGTGCATTGAAAAAATCGCGACCGTTTTTATTAGATAAATACAAATCCCAAGTGGCAGCGTAAAATGTACAAAAAAGTCCCCTCGTGTACTTTCGACACGTTGCCGATTCCACTCACAAATTACGTTATACAGTATTTATATATATATATATATATATTATTAAATAGTTAAATAAATAATCTTCAATGCGATAATAAAATCACTGTGTTGTTAACCCCATCCCCCTATTTATATATTTATATCTGTATATCTCCCGTTTATTATTTATATATTTATATGTATGTATATTTGTATATAGTTATATACTTCTTCATTTATATATATATATATTTTTTATATATATATTTATTTCCATATTTATATCTCTCGTATTTATATATATATGCATTTGTGTAGTCACTCTAGTGTGTATAGTATGTTACTTGCATTATTTAGCGATATACTTTAATTAACTCGATTGAGACTCGCAAATGGTAACCATTCGTTCGTATCCAGAGTCAAGATTCAGCCTTCATGTGACAAGTGGCACCCTCAACGGCAGAACCAGATCAAAGCTCATATAATCAAAAAGAAATGGAATACAGAATTGTTATGATTAAAAAAAAATCAACTTTTCCTGATGAAACCGTCTAATCATAAACAATTGTTTTAACCATATTGAAAATCTGAAGAATTTGTTTGATCCATAGAAAAGAAGTAGACACTCTCCAATTATAAATCTAATAAAAGTTGACTCATTATACCGGTGAGAGCGCTATGCACTTGGTTAGTAACGGAATCTCCGTCTAGCTGAAGACCTCCCTTGATTCTCGATTCTCTTTGTCTTTTTCTTGAACTGGCCTTTTGTCTCCTCGGCGAAATGTGAGATTCCCTCCGTTCTCGCCCGAGTAATAGTCTCATGCGGACCGTTTCCGGGCCCGCAACGTCAGGAAGTTAAGGTCTCCCGAGACCTGCCACCCCTCCTAACCTTGAGAGGTAAACTTGGCACGCGGAAGCTCGCCAGGCCTGGCCCTGAGTCTTCCGACTCCTTCAGGAAAAAATCCTGGGAGTCCTGCGCGCTTTAGCAGTCCCTTGGGACTCTTCAGTACACCGAGTAGGGAGGCCGATGTGGCCACATTGGCGGGATAGGCGGCAGGCTCCCGCTCCAGGATCAAGTGTCCTTGGTGCTGAGGGAAGAGTCCTCGTCTTGACTACCCGGATAAGGAAGGCCCATCTTGGGTCCTTGTTGAACTACCACGACGCACTTCCTCATGTGCTTCTCCAGGGTACTGGGAACAGAGAAGGGCATCTCACAGAATCTGCATTTGTAGGTGTCCTTTCCGTGCCTCCCATGTGTCTTCATGTGCCTAGTAAGCTTCGAACTCTGGGCACAAGCATAAGAGCAGAGTTCGCACTTGTAGGGCTTTTCTCCGGTGTGGGACCGCCTGTGAACTGTGAGATTTGAACAATTCTTGAAGACTTTGCCACAGTACTCGCAAGTGTCGTTTCTACCACTGCGTTCCTTTTTCATTAGAGGACTTGGGAGACCTTGAAGCGAGAGGCTAGAAGTAGTAGCTTTGGTCGCTTTTCGGAATTCGTTGTTCTCCAGGTAGTGTGGACTTGGTAACCAAAGACCACCGAAATCAGGACCAGCTGATCTAGGAAACCCTTGCCCGGAAAAAATGTTTGGTGTGGAGGAATTGAAGTTGTTGGGAGAAAGGGCGCTGTCCTTCTCCTTGTTGTTGTTTAAGCTATTGCTGAGACTCGATGGAGATTCGGTTTTGATGAAAGCGCCTCGATGATTCTCTTGAAGAGCCTGTCGATAAGCTTCGGAGTACTGAGCTATATTGCTGAGTCCAAATTTTTCCATCAGATCTCCAACCAAACTGGGCTTCTGGTCTAATCTGGATACGTTGTCTTCACTGTTTTGACCTTGGGTGGTGCTGAGATCTTCTGGAGTATTTTCTTCTGCGTCGTCTCGACCTTTTGCATCGGTGTCATCTCCATCATCCAAATCCATATTTTCGTCACAACTGCTTCCGTCGTCTGGAACAGTTTCGACACTTCCTTGAGGACTCGCTGGGACGTTGAGCGACTCTTGATGCTCTTTTCTCATGTGTTTCCTGAGCTCAGAGAAACTGGAAAGCTCAAGTTCACAGATGTCACACCTCATCGGCACTACAGCTTCCGAAGTTACTTCTTGATACTGCCTCTCCTTATCGTGATGACTTCTCCGGTGTACAATCAAGTTTGACTGGAATCTGAACTTCTTATCACAGACTTCGCAAGTGTAGACTGTTTCGGACGAGTCAGTGATGATGGGAGTTGAAGCCACTGGTGGACTTGTCTTCTCACTATCAGTGGAATTGTTGTTATTGTGATGTCCTACTGGACTCTGAGTGTAGCACGGTGGAGAATTCTCCTTCTGATGATTGTGTGTAAGATTCGTTGGATTAGCTGAGGCTGGACTCGGTGGTTCCACAGAATGGACTTGTGGAACACTTGATACAACTGCTGAATTGGGATTCGCTGTCGAATTATTAGGAGGAGCCGCGCCTAAGGACGGATTAGCGAGGCTCCTTAGGCGCGCCGAGTAAAAATCCAGGTTCGCTTCAAGTGGTGGAGGATGGCCCTGGCCTGCCAGACCTCTACTGTGTGACAATTCTGCCAAATTCGCTAAGTTTCTCGCATTGTTTAGAGTATCCAGAGAACTCCTAACGAGCGGATCACCTATATTCAAACCATCCATCCCTCGAAGTGGGTCTCCGAGGTTTTGTAGATTTCTCGTCGCTGTTTGCAGGTCCTGAAGACCTCGATATCCAGCAAGGGGGTTCAGCGCCAAGAAGTCCGGCCTGAACATTGGTGGAAAGCTTCTCTCGAGATGCTGCGGTAATCTCAGAAAGCTGTGTAGGGGGTCGCCAACTAGGGAAGCTGAGGATGGCAGTTGTTGTCGGCTTCCACTGCTTCCGCTAGAGTTCGTCCCACCGGAGGAGTTCGCTGCAGAGGAACTTCCGGTTGATTTGCCACTTAGGTTCAGGTGGTTGGGTGGACTTAGGTGATGTGAGTGGGTTGGAGTTGGGGTTGGCGGACTTGGAGCTGGTGTGCTTGAGGAGGAATTTGCTAGGGTTGATGAAGACGAGTATAGTCTTGCTCCATGCAAGGTTTGTGCGTGCTGCAACATCTCCCAGGCTGACGAGAGGCGCCGCGAACATTGAGAACACTGCAACCATCTTGGCTCTGAAACAGATAAGAGAATTTATTTTATGTAAAGAGCTTAATATACATTTTTATTATTCCTAAAGCTTAAGGATCTTTTGTTTTCTACTTTATTTATTTCTACTATTTTACTATTTCAATTATTTTCTTTTATTAAAAAAAGAATGATATATACAGACGGGATACAATCAATTTTTTTGGTGTCGCACTTTATTTTTATCTCCAGATAAGTGATTTTTCTCGACAATTGAAGGCCAGTTGGTGGACCGGGTGCATCGACAGATCGTAAAATACACCCTCGGCTATCGCTTTCTACTCCCTTAATTTTTCCGATCGCGATCGCCCCGCCGTCGATTGAATTCAGAATTCAAACCGCGAGCGCGTCTGTGTCAAATTGCGGTTCCCCTGTTCTGGAGAATGGGAGCTTAAAAATAATATCCCCAACGACAGTGGCATGGACCATCAGGAGGGTTGCTTGAAACTGACCCTTAACGACTTTACGTCCCTCGATAGAAGACAGTGGGAGGGACGGGTTTTGAATTTCAATGTTTTTAATCTCAAATATCAGATTTTCAGCCATTTTTCACGCCCTACGATGATCATCCGCCAACGACTTCGGGGAGTCCGTGGAAGATTTTATTAATTCGAGGCTCGCTCCCTTCAAAGCCTCCCAAGAAAGAAAGCCTCGGCATGTGTTTAGGGACCCTCGCTTCCTAAGAATCGCCAAGACAAAACCTCAAAACATATTTCCTCGTCTTGTTATTCACTGCGAGGGTCGTGGCTGCAAATTTATGACCAGGGTTGATATTACTAAAATCCCAATCGGCCAGTGCATATCAAACTTTCGAACGTTTTAGAAAGGAGGTGATGAGACTTATCTCAAAAATTTTTTTATTGAAGAATTAATGTATTCAGGATAGATGAATATCTTTTCTATTCTGTAAGGATCCTCTCTAAGGTATATTTATAATACGCAATTCATTTAGCGATTAAACTTCTTAATTTATGCAAAGCGGTCTTAAGTAATTTGCAGGTTTTCTTAAAATTATCTTGACCTTCTTCGCAAACACGATAAAATCTGTCCATTGAATTAAGCGTATCATTGCTCGACACTCGTTTGAGCGAGCGTTTAAAAGTTTCTGGATGAAAGTGAACGGAATTTCAAATGGACGATTAAAGGCAGGTAAAATAACGATGAAAAACTTTGTAGCGCAGACAGTAACTGAAGGCTCTCGTAAAAGATTAAAAAGTTCCGAGCTTCATTCTTTCTTGTTTCCACGATGGCCTCCCAAACGAGAAGGAAAGTCTGTTGGAGACAAAGGGTCTTAGGAAAATAAAGCGTTCCTAATTAAACGACGAAGCGAGGGATTGAAAAATCTTTACTTCTATAGGAAACTTTAGTAAGACCTTGAAGTCAAGAAGCTGCTCAATTTTCAAGAGAAGATTTACAAACTCTATTGCATATTAGGAAGTAAACTTATCAAAAACATTATTACAAATTACAGAGAAAAAAGAAAAGATAATTTTTTCAGAAATACTCTTTTTATTTATTTTTAGAGATACCCCTCTTAATATTGTGATTATTATCAGACGATTTATTAACATTCCATTATTGTTGCATATGAGCCTACGTACTTGTAACGAGAGTATTAGTGGGCGAGACGTTTTTCATCATTACACCGTTGCCGTTGTTGACCTTTCACCAAACGATTATTACAGTGTTTATATCGTCCCTATAATACTTATGACACGTCAATGCAACGCGCGTCAGGTGAAAGTCGTGATTTCTATATCGTTCGACGATATTTACATTTATGGGGAACAAAGTCTCGGAACACATTGTGTGCTGGTCAATATTTTTTAATTTAATGAAAGACAAATATATTTCCTTTCAAGTTTTACGATTTGAACATTATAGGATATTCTGAACGAAATATTTAACTTTCGCTATTCAAACTTTGACGTGGCGGTGTGAATATTTTTTAAGATGGAACAAAGACAGAAGGGTAGATGGTGTCGGCTGCTAAAATTTTTTACGAGTCATTGGAAGGCTCGTTCCGTAAATCTGATTTAAGGCTTTGAAGGCACAAATGGCCTAGGATGACCACGAGGGATTAGTTAGAAGAGGCGGGAAAAAAATTATTGCTAGTCACTTCGAATCGAATTTTTGAGCGTGACGGGCCGACATATTGTTTCGCACTCCCGGCGGCGTTTGTCGCCTCGTTGGGAAAGTACCTCTTCCTCTTCTAAAACGCTTCGTCTTTTTGCCCGGAAGTCAAAAATATTGCCTACTTCCCGCCCTCGGAAGTAAAGAACGGGACGCAATACCCGCGGGGGCAAGAGATAAGCAAGTGCTCGAGCATAATAAAGGTGTATCGATTCACGACCCGACGTCTTTTCATATGCAAACCTCGCGGGTGGCCATCCGTTAGGATTATTTCTTCAGATTTCCGGACATCTCGCACCCCCATCAGAATTCACCCTTAATGCCTTTAGTGTCCAATAAAAAATATTTTTCTCCTTGCATTTATCACACATTCTTTTATTTTTTGCCTTCTAAAGTAACGTGAACCCCCTCGATCATTCATAAAACAAATAAAGATTACATTATGTAAATTAAGATTTCATTAAGATTTCATCATTAAATATGAATCTGGCTGATGAGTTCCAGAAAATGAAGAATTGGGCGGATTTCGAGAGTTCGGGAATCCTGGGAAAAATTGAACGTGTTCCTAGAGAAAAACGATGCGTTATGGATACGAAGCGAGTAGAAATAGAAATGTCACGTCGGCCATTATTGGTTGCGATAGTGACCGACCGATTTTCCTCAGAAATTGCCCGACAAATTGGCCTGTCGCCGATTACGAGTAAATCGCTCGGAATGGCATTGTTTAAAAACGACCCATACTTTGGTCATCCTGTGGATACTTCCGTTTAACCCTCTCACGGTAGGTTTCACCCCAATTATCATTTGGATTCTAAAGTGTCTTATTCCGAAATATACCCTCATATGGCAAGGAAACTCCTCGATTTACTATTAACATTAGGAAAAATGATTTTTTTTCTATAAAAATAAGTCTAGTTAATTTACATCATATAATAATCTCATTGGTCCTGCCAATAAGGTGAATTTTGGATTTATGACGTCACAACGCACAAAGGCCTTTAATCATGAAGGCCATGTGACAATATTAAAATATCGATTGGTTAACGTATGCGACGTATGCACTTTGTATCAGGAACAGGGGTTGCAGTTAGAAGGGAGTAACGTGCATCTATTCAGGTAGACATTTTGCGGGAGGATTTTGTTCAGGTTTGCTGGGGCGAATTCGAGAGACGAGTGGAAGGGACATAAAAAAACTGAATAGTTGAAACGATAATCGTATCTCGATCACTTTCCGGATTGTTGACCACAATTCATCTAATTTACATATAAACTGTTAAATTTAATATTTTAATAGCGAGCTTTAGCTTATTAAAGTAGATTCTCAATCTAATATTTTATGTCTCTTAGTTTTATGATAGACTCCATGCGATTTTTTATGACATTGTTTAATGGTAGGAAGATTTATGACTTCAGTAACATAAACTGATACGTGTTGGATTGTGACACATGTCAGGTTGTACAAAATTTCCACTCGTGTCAAATAACATTATCTATATGAAGTGTTATACATTAAGAAACACTTCTAGTCTGCTATTGATTCTTCGCCGGGAGTCAATAAGTGAATATCGGTATAAATATCGTGACCACACTCACTATGACATTTTCATGACAGAATTTTTCAGTAAAGTTCTTTATGGACTCTCAGCTCTGATCCCTCGGCGAGAACGGGAATAAAAAATTATAATGAAATTGCGGTACACCCTGTAGAAGCGACTTCTTCACTGGACTTAAGGACAGACGTGACGCACTCCTTGTGGTCACTGTATGGCACATGAGGATTGGTCAGACCGCGCTTAAGGATCCTTTATGTCACACTCTTAAATGCGTAACCACAAGAGTCGGAAAGGAAACGAACACTGCCTTATAAATTTCTCGGTTTCGTCAAGAAGTAATGGTCAGGAAACAAAAGAAGATCTATCCAAGAAAAAAACAAGAAAACTTTCCAATATTTATTTTTATTAAATCGAAAACTTCCGTGATATATCTGTATATGTACACGGAAAAAATTATTTTCTTAGATTTTAAAACAGTATTTGCTGACTTTCGGACACAGAGAAGTCAGAGAAAAGTATTATAATATTTCAGTGGATTTCATGAGATATTAGAAAAGAGTTTATTAATTTTTAGAACAGATTTTGAAAAATTTTGGAAATCTGTTCTAAAAATTAATAAACTCTTTTCTAATATCTCATAAAATTCACTGAAATATTATAATACTTTTCTCTGACTTCTCTGTGTACGAAAGTCAGCAAATACTGTTTTAAAATCTAAGAAAATAATTTTTTCCGTGTATATATGAAGAGTTGAATAAAAATTTTCTCTATGATCCTTTTCTTGGTTATTAGTTTTCTGTTGGCATATTATCGACTCATAGAGAAGGGTAAAACACAAGAAAATAAGAGAGAAAGGGAGAAAAGTCGAAGCAAAATGACGAAGGGTAATCCGTTGAAATTGACACCCAACGCTTCGGTGGATCTCACGGTGAGATGTAGATTTGATCTATCTGTCACGTTTGTCTGGAATATTAATTTTCGCACTGGATGAGAGGTGTTTCTTTCAGAATTGTATCCTTGGCTGATTTTTCCTCGTTCCCCAGCCTTTTAACTATATATGCTTTCTTTTCTCGCCACAGAATGCCACCCGTATTTTCTGAGCAGCCCGAGGCGGACGTAGAATTGCTTGCGAATTGGCTCTATCTCCGATCTCAAGGTCCAAACAGTCTTTATATTTTCCTTTCCTTCTGTTACATGGAAAAGTGTATAAAAATATATATAAAAAAAAAGAATGATAAAACTTTTCACTGTCAAAGGCTTCAAACTAAAATAAAACACCAGTGACTCATTAAGTGTCTTAAAAATCACCATCATTTATTTAAGATCATTTATTTAAGAACATTTATTTAAGATCGATTGTTTAAAGATAACAAGATTAATGAAAATAAAACACTTTTCTGAATTTTATATTGCAGCTGCCTTTTACATTCCCTTCTTGAAAGACACTTTCATGCAGTCTCATTCCTCCCTTTTCTTTGTCTCTCGATCGTCTTGAGAATGAACGCACAAGGGTCCATCCTGGCAGGAAGAAACGGTTAATTCGGGTGGTCTTAATTGCTTACGTCCTAGAGATGGCTTCTATTTCACACACGTACGATATTTCGTTTCTCTGTGTGAATGCACGAACATCTCTTAAAACTTTCATCACGCTCGGTGGCTCTGGTAACTACCCTGTACCTTTAAACCCCGTGCCGGATTTAACCCTTCAGCGACGAGAGAACGAGCTCGTGCTCACCCGAGCTTCGTCCACAACACTGTATTATCCGATGCCTCCCTTTCGTCGCGTTTTTGTCACATTTTTTCTCTCCCCGTAGACGGTCATGTCCAAAAGCCCAATTAGAATCGTCCTATTGTTTGGCCACGTGGTCTGCACGAGCCGGTTCGTCCATCCCCGAGTACTTGCTTCAAACATGCAATCAGGTAAAAGCACCGACGACGCACGTACCAGTCACGAGCACAATTGGGGATGTTTTTGATATCTCAAACTGTCCGCGAAAAATTAGGGAGAGATCCGAGGAGAAATTTCATATTCTGAATCTGTTAGAGAATTTATTTTCATAGGTGAAACTGATTTGTTATATTTTTTGCTACTGCATGCACTCACTTCGGCTCTCTAAACTCGGTGAACCACATCTCAGTGACACCCGCACGTCAACCCCTTTCGATAGCATGCGACAATGTGTGCTGGGATAAAAAGGGGCCAGATCAACCCCAGTGATGAGCGAGGCGCTTTAAATTCAAAAATAAAATCCTCCGCGGCATTGTTCACGTTCGTCGAGCCACAACGGACATCACATGGCAGCTTGTAACTGTATTTAAAACACTCTTTTTTCCCTTTTGACGATTCACGGCGGCTTCCCAAAATGTACTTCGAGGCTTCTCTTGAATTTGGGTTGTTCAGTTTTGCTTACTTAGTCCGCTTTAGAATTCTCCTTTATAATTTAATTTAAAAAATGCAAGTAAAAATACTCACCGGAATTGACGGTATTGGTGTCCGCATCAACAGACTCCGTCTTAGGTTTCTTAGGTATGTCGTCCTTCTCCGCGTCAGGGCTCTCTGTCCTTCTTTTCGGGGTGGAACTAGCACTAGCCCTGAGTTCAATCGGACTTCCGGTGTCATGTCCAGAGACTTGTGGTGTTGGGGGACTTTCAATTCTCCCCACCCTTTTGTTTATAGGCGCGGAGATGCTGGGCACTGACTTAAGCTTCTCCTGGTCAAGGGCCTTCAGCGCCAGAGCATCCTCGGGATCCGAGTCCTCTGGTGCTGCGGCCGGGGGTGGACTGTGACACCCCTGTAACGTACTTCGACAGTGGTTCACCTTGTGTTCGATAAAACGAACAATTTCCCCCAGGGGGAAAGACGCCCTGCAACCCCCGCATTGGACGGTGTCGGGCGAGGTGGTTCCTTGGGAAGTTTCCGCTGTAATCATAAAAAAAGATTCGATTAGTTAAAAAATGACAAAAATGTTCTTAGAAGGAATATAATATAATATAATTCTAGCTTGCAGCTTTCTTTCAACATATTTGATTAATAGTTACAGTCTTATCATCAAAGAAGTATACTTTATAGAAAAAACCATGCACAATTCATTAATGTACGAATAGACTGGTGGTTCTGGTGGTCTTTTATTGCTCTCATTTGGGAACGGATGCGGTAGGTCGAAGCCTTGGAAGGACTTGTAGGACTTATAATTCACTGGTACGGCATTCGGCCACAAGGAGAGGTCCCGAGGTCACCCGCAGACGTAACAATTCACTTTTAGGGGTCCTTCAGGAGAGCGCTTCTGGCACTACCGCGTATATCCTCGAATGTGAACGTGTATGGGGGCATTAACATAGAGATTGGCAGGAGTTCATATATTGATCTTTTTCTCCGCGAGTCAAGTACCATATCCATCCAAATGGGCTGCCAGGACCGCGAAAACAAGAAGTTCGTCTGGTCTGAGAAATTGTCTTTTCAACCCAGCCCCCAAACCCCAAACTCAGTTTCTTCTCTAACCACCACTGTCTATACTCTTCTTTTACTCTTTCACTTCTCTTCCTTAATTTTATGATCGCCAGACGCAAATAATAAGAATATATTTTTTTTACTCTCCCCAAAAACATATTGGTAAAATATCTATTATAAAACTCATAATTTCGTGAATAAATTGACGAAATAGACAATAAAATGAGTATAAAGTTTATGAAACAAAGAGAGAGTTAAAAATCGAGGGGCGTAGAGTAAACGATAGAGTGAATCAGCTTGCAAATGGAGTTTTCCACCCTTGTGTAAATGAACTCCTGGTTCTCGGTTTTCCCATTTCTCCCTTGTCAATTTTATTCGTAGACCCTCCTGGTTTTACAGTTCATGTTTATATTGAGTAGTTCGATTCGTTCTGGGCGGAGCGAGAGCTTGACCATTGGCCAGCGCGCAAACTCAAATTTAAAGCCCCACCTTTCACAAGTTCGCAACACCTTTTTTTAAAGTTAGTTCGAAGCTCTAGGGTTCATTTGAGGGGAAAAAGCCTCTGGAGAATGGGGTGAGAATCTTAAAGGTGGAATGGGGAGGCGCGTTGACTTCGGATACGAGAACAGCGACCCATGAAATATAAATTGAAATTTAAAACGGTTCCCACAAAGTACATACATCTAATAAACAAAGTAACTTAAACTACACAAATATTCTAATTTATTATTTTTTTTTTGGATCCAACCAAATTCTTCAATTTGAAAATATCAAAATACACTTTTTGTAGAAGCAGGAAGTAAATAAAGCAACAGCGTGCATCCGGCACCTATTCTCGTGTAGTCCATTCTTCGAGATCGAAGATTTCAATCTGCATAGACATTTAGACATTCATCATGAAAGAAGCTTGGGCATGAAAGATGAAAAAGAAAAAAGTATCGAGAAAAAGCCTAAAGCCGAGATTCGCGCGTAGGAATTGTAACCCTCGGAGGGGGCAAAAAAATAAAAAAAAAAAAAAAGAGAGAGAAGAGAGAGGAACAAGTAGTGAGAGGAGAGAGGAGACCCAATCTCAATGGACCTCGGGGTCCGTTATGTTCGCCTACGATTCAAAAGCGCTCGGTTAGAAACAAGAGACGCGCGACCGGTCGTTAGCGACAATGGGCTTTTGTTTTTTCGGGGGCAGATGTTGGACCAAAACTCAGTCGAACCCGGCGTTAGCTACTGGTTCAACGTGTCAGGTTAGCCAACCATCAGAAGGTCCAAAAGGGGTGAAAAGAGGTGGCCCGTGTCCTTCCAAAGACACTGGAATGAAGCATCATTCGAATCAACGTTAGGATACTATAATTAAATTTTATCATGGCCCATCATTTGAGTAAAAGATGCTTAAACTTATTCTAAAAATTCCTCAGTTTCATAAGCTTTGAATCTTTCAGATAATATAAGAAATAAAGGAAAATAAGATGTTTGATAGAAGATAAATCAGAATAAGAAGTAGAGGTAAATTAAATGAAGAGCCATTCTCATGTATTAGGATCGAAGGATGACGGGAGTGGTGGAGTGGGTGGGGGTTATCCGCGTATAGATAACATAAAAATACAATATTGCCCCACGACCGTATAAGTTGGATTGCTTACAAATTGGCCCATACATCCTTAATGCTTCGATCACTATAAGTTTGTACCGGGAGGATCTGGCTATTTGCTAGCAGTTGTCTCAGTAATTTTCATCGACTGCCACACGTAATCTATATATGTGTTTAATATTACTATACAATTCTGAAATATATAGATATATATATATAGTCAGGGTAATATAAACGAATCTAAACATCAAGACTACACCAGGTCGTTGTTCCTCAAAATTAATTTCGTTGTTATCATCAAATCAGAATATTCTTAGACTCGTATTCATATATCGATTCTGAATCCAGAATGTGAAACTGTAATTTACATGAATTTATGAATTTGAAAGCAGATGCACTTTGTGTAAAGTATTGGGCTTTGATATCAGAGGTTTTTTTTTTTTTTTACTTAAACGCAACACTTAAAATCATTCTACCTTCATCGTTTGACTAGAAGACTTTCCTTTTTGTCATTTACTTTTTTTTTTTTTTTACTAAAGAACACGTAATTTCCAGCTTGTCTTTGGGTTTCACGTGTACCAATTCGCGGGAATACCTCGAGGCAGTATTCTTGTTAGGACATACGTCCTGTCAAAACGTCCAGAGGACACATCGAAACAATTGAATTACGATCATCCCCAGGGCATGTCCCGACCGAAACCAATAATTCCATTATCCATTAGTATTTGGTCGCACCAATTTCCGTCGCCTCTAGCTCGAGAAGGTACGATGTGTAATACTGCAATGCCCTTCGCAAAATGAGGATGGTGAGAAAATCATGAGAGCTAGTTGAGAGGGAAGAAGGAGGAAATGCGAAGGAGGAAACAAACAGATACGCCAATTGATGGTAAGCTTATTAAGGAAGGTAAAGAGTCAGAGAAATAGTGACAGATAGAGGAAAGAATCTCAAAAAATTAATGGAGTTAAGAAGTTAATCCTAGTTCGATTTACTACGTCTTTGATAAATTAGAAATTGATAAAGAATGAGTAACTCGGGTGAAAATCGCAATTGCAAATCTCTGACAATTTTCAGATTAATGCCTTTCAGGCTCGAAAACACAGAAATGTATTCATTGATGTATTTCGAACATTAGAATTGATTTCATACAAAAATACCTTTCCGCGCCAAGATCATGATTCTGATAAGCACGTCCTCCAATCACTTAACACTGAAGTCCTTTCCACAGGAACCGATTGACTGAACCCGAAATTGAAGCATATTCCGTTAAAAGCAAAAGAGCGACGGTTTTTAAAAAATCGATTGAAGCAACCGAGTTTGCCTCACGTTATAAAAGGGATATGGTTTGATCCATGCTTGGATGCTGACTGAGATGCTGTACGCAGCCTAGGGCCCCAACAGCAGGATATCAAATGAATAGAAAGGACCCTCTTGTAAGAGTGGGGGAAATTTTTATAGAGTCCCCACTTTTTTCCAACCCCTTAGGATCGAGCCCGTGGAGTGAGCGTTTTTTGGATTAACCCTCCGAAGCCTCTGATGCTGCGCCTCGGCCAAACGGATCTGGACACAATGGATTCAAAATGGCGCTCTCTAAGGCTTTTTTTTTAAGAGAATGCATTACCCCGCGCGACATCAGAAGGTCGCACATGCAAAGAAAAAAGTCGGCCGCACAAAAAACGGACCTGTTTTCTATCAAAGGGGTGGCTTATACCTTTCCACTAGAGCATCGACCTTCTTTCTTTGAAAAGGAGAAAGGCTTTGGATCCGAAGAGAGGAGAAAGTTATTGTTTATGATTAAGGAAATTTGGATAAATTATTGGATGAATAAATTGAAATGAATTCAGGTATAAAGTTGGGGGAATTCGTTATGTGGACTAAAGAATTTCAAATCTGATGGGATGCAGAGCTGTTTAGGGCTTTGTGTAGTTTTGATTGGCGTAATTGTTAGATATGAAAGAGAGTTACCGTTTTTTAGAGTCAATGAGGAAATTTATTAGTACTTTTGTCATATTTAAGATGCCATTCATTTTTCAATGATTCCAATTCGCAGATCGAAATTCGAAATCTTTCAAATTGACATTTAATCTTTGAATTTGAAATTTAATCTTTGAATTCAAAATTGTAATGTTTCGGGTAACGAGAGAATTTTTAAAAGTGGTTTGCAAGAGGAGGAAAAGGTGAACGTCCGTGAGAAAATCTAGAGTATCAGTTTCGCATCTGGAGGAAAATAAGAGAAGAAAAAATAAGAGCGTGAAGTGTCAGTGAGAAGGTGTCAGACAGAGTTAACGGGTGGCTGTGGCGGAATTTCTTCGAACAAACGGGTGAAATCAGTGACCACTGGGAACTGACTGACGGAAGCGTCGACCGGCCCAGAAAAATAGTCTCCCATTCGCTGTTAGTTATGAAAAATATGAAATCTGGTTCTCACGGATTCTGAATGGAGGCCGTTTCACATGCGTATCGTGGGAGGATCTAGTCGAGCCTTTGTGTGGCAGGACATTGTCCATTGAGAACGACCAAACAGGTCCTAGAGTTGACCTGTCCCTCCTTTCAACTCGGCTTTTCAAAAAAAAAAAACCCTTTCGTGATTTTTGATCAAAATAAATCATGTGAGTACAGTTATGTGGTCCAGGTGGTGCGCAAAATCCTACAACCGCATCCTAGTTTTATCATCTCTTTACATCTGTCCACTTTTTTCTTTCATGTTTTGATTCCATCTGATGATCGCTGGTGACGATTGCTCGCTTTTTATATCGGTACTTAAACAGGATTTATGGTTTATTTTCATCTTTAAGGATTTTATTACTTTCTTGATATATGAGATCGTAACATTATTTTTAAATTGAATTTGTTAATAATATATACTATATATTTTTGAGGACAACGGGATTCAATTCCTAACAAGAAACAAGAAATAAAATTTTGAAATTTGACCATTGAAAGCGCAGTGAATCGCGAAGCAGGTGGTATATTGCATTGTCCATCATTGGCGCGCACATCGGTTAATTAGAAACTTGTATAGCCGGGGTTGTTACATTATTCAAAACGTCCCCGCGAAACTCACTCGTGTTCGCGTAGCAAAACACAGTAAATACAAACTTTTGACAACCCGCAACAACGTGAAGTGCTGAACCGAGTAGCGCGTGAAATAATTATCGAATTCAAATTTTCCCGCTCGCCGAAGCGAGCAACTGGAAAGTCACTATTTGCAAAATAGTTACCAAACCTCCAGCTTTCACAGAAAAAGTTTCGAATGAATAAAAAGTCCTTATTGTGCACGTATGATTTATATCAATTTAATTTTCGTCTTTTCTTAATTTCTTTAATCAAAATTGGAGATTTGTTACTATAAATTTTCAGTTGGAAATGATATAGTGGCGTTTTTTATCTGCAGGTTTGTCAAGATAGGCGTGAATTCAAAGGATGACCATTTTCATTCGTCGTAGTTTCATTCAGCTAGTGACAGGGGTATAGTTGGCGTTTGCCACGCTTCGGCAGGTTTGAATTCTGCTCTAAAACCCGTATACTTTTTAGGGGTCGATGGTTACTTTTCTTGCAGAATTACACAAAATTCATTCCGGCCGATAAACTCCCTATGAGTAAATTTCACACTGGCGAGATAAAAATTAATAAATTTTATGCTTTTTAATTGAAAATGTTTATCTTTTTAATAACCATCTTGAGATAGAAAAAAATGGCCTTTCAGTTGACGAATCATGACATCGCGGTGAATTTTTTATTCACCTTATGCACCGCGAATTTGAGACCCCCCACGAATCAGATACGCCATTGCAATCGCCATTGGTCCGCTTTCGAACAATCAAAGCTCCTCCTAGCAACATACTTCACAATTGTCAATTACCTTTTTTCAAAAAAATATCCTGTTGCGCTATTCTTTATTCAGAGACCAATCAAAATTGAAGTATTTGACTCTCCAGGAGAAATAGAGAAGGATACCAGTGACGTACCCTTTTTACTTTTTTGTCCGGCTCTTTCCGGGTCACCATTGCAACAGCAGGACGTGATTTCTTGAATTGAGCCTCGGAAAGACTCGCTTTCGTCTTGCGTTTCTCGCATCGATCGTTAAAGCAAATATCCTGCGACTTGCCCGATCGCGTTGAAAATCGCCTCTTCCGCTTCCGTCCCTCCTAGACTTTGCCAGTTTTACCTATTCGATTGTTTTCAGTATTTACAGATAATCTGTCTCCTTCGGTTTGCGAAATTTAAAGAGAAACTTTTAGAGAAAGTTTTTTTTAGAAGAGTATTTGAAGAGATTGTACGATTAAAAATTAAAACCTTCGAAATTTATAGCAATTTTAAAAAAGGCACTTTCAAAGTTTATACAAATTGAAGAAAAATTGTCCAAATCTCTTAACTTTTTAGTAACACCTTAATAAAGCTTTGTGCTGAAAATGAGTCAATGAACTCGAAATATTTAATGACGAAGAAGAGCTTTCTCAAGGCCGCGACATTATGCAGTGTCTTTTTCTTCCTTTTAATTAAGTATTTCCGGTACTGGCACACGTTCTCATAAGAGAATCCGAGTCAAGTTTCCTGCACGCACGTACGGACGAAAATTCTAACCTCGAATTCGACGCCGAGAAGAGGGAAACTAATCTAAAGCACTGGAAGGTCTCTCCCCTGTTCCCCTGAACTTGGGCTCCGACATCTCACATCATGTATTTATAGAAGTCCGAACGGACAAAACTTGTGTATACCTATGTGGTTTACATGCTTACGACGCTTCGGTATATTAGCCTTATAACGGGTGCACACAAATCAAATAATCCCTTTTTAAAATAAATTACTTTTAAAAAATATATTATACTTTATCTGAAATTATTCACATGCGTTTAAAACATCCCTGATTTGTTCATTCCCAATTGGAATTGAAGCTCTAAACCTGGGCAATATTTTTCAAATACAGAAATCTTCAAAATGAAGGATCTCATCCATCAGGTAAATTTGAAGAGGCTATAACTTTTTGCGAGTGCACCTGAAATGTATTTAAAAAAAAGGAGATGGACATCCGAGGGTCAAAGAACGATGGGGAAGGAAGACACTGACATGCCTGTACTGGAATGGTTTGGGCTTGAAAGAATATATATATGTATATATATATATATTTATTTGGGGTGGGCTTGAACGTTTAGAGAGTAGAGAGACTATCAGGTTGAACACCTTACAGCTTACGGGAAGTGACCCTTGGTCAGGTAAAGAACCGACCCTTCCGACAAGTGAAAGGGCGACAAAGCGTATAATGTGAGCAGATTATTACTCGAAAGGTGTTCTCACCTTGGAAGGAGGGTCTCGGACAATGGTGGACAATGGACCGCGAAACCGAGACTGCAAACAACATAAATTTTCCAATACTTTTCTTGGTGAATCTTCCCTTCTGTGGATAATCTGAGTATCCCGACATTTACGCGTTTAGCCTTAGAAACAGGAACGAGACTGACAAAATATTTAGCCACTTATACTCGTCTCATTTGTATTATTCAAAGACTATTCATCAAGTGTTGAAAGAACAATTTTAATTTAATTTATTATTAGTTTCCTTCATTCATCTATCTGCTGTGTTCCACAGGTAAAGCAGATGCAGAGTGAAAGTGGGCCTTAAAAAGTAATTTTAAAGAATATGGTCAATATATTTTTATTGTTTTATTACTTAAGACCTTTTCCGTCAAAATGCTGAGTTTCTAAAACTACCATTTATAGTTTTAAGACCCAGATGTATATTGTAGCTTCTGCCTGACCATTCACCAATTTCTAACAAGGTCATCGTTTCTCTAATTCGTCTTTATACCTGCTCTTGTAAAAATAGATAAAATAATCTTTTAAACAATGAGTGAGGAAACTATAATTTGATATATTGAAAAATTATTTTTAAAAATTTAATTTTCATTCGTTGTTTTTTTTTTTTTTTTTACGACTCCTTGATATTGACCCATGATCTATGAGTATCTCATCCTTCGTGTTTCGAAGATTTAACCTCTTTTTAAGGGAGTCTCTCTATGGCCAATAACCAGGTTTGCCGAGCTTCGCGAATGAGCTCGATGACATCGTATTTCAGATGAAATTGCCCACCAGCAGATTGGACGGACGATATACAGCCCGTAGCTGACTTATAGTCAAGAACACGAAACTCTAGTGTCGATACTATTCTCCTCAAACTGGGCTGTCAGAAACTTTTCATAGCGAATTACTTAAAAAATATATATATTCTTCGATTTTCTCTTCTTGTAACTTAAATTTTATGATTGGAATTTACAGAATGTCGATAGGATCTCGAAATAAAAAATTCATTACACTCGTAAGAATTAGAAGGGGGTCCATCGCTAAGCAGTGGCGAGCTCGAAATATAAAAAGAGTAAAAGATAGGAGTGATTATATGAGTCACACGTCACACCCGTTTCCCCGTAGCCTCTCCTATTCTCAACAAAAATTGGATTCTTAATATATTTCATGCACGGCTCATCTGATTCCAAGGTTTCTCGAATAGAATTCAGAGGAAAAATCGTCCTACTTTCATTATCTTTAACGCTAAAAACCGTTAGCAACTCGCCCGCATTATGTGCCGCACTTCTACACTTCTCGTTATTTCGTTTAGTCCGTTTTCCTGCACCTCCCCGGCTCATTATTATTATCTTTTGTTTTTGTTTGGATCAGGTTATTTTCTCATTAGGCCTACCTTTAGAAATAAAATTATAATCGCTATCATTAATATCAATAATTACTGACGTAGATTATTGTGAAATATATTTATACAAAAATACTGAAGTCATAATTATTTATAAGTGTTCAGAGTAATAATGAGGAAAAGTTTATTTTAAAAAGAGACTGATTCAAAATTTTTAAAAATGAGCTAAAAGTAAGCAAAGAAAGGGTTTAGAATCTTTTAATTAGGTAGAATTTTAATTTAAAAATTTAATAATACTGAAATGATGTTGAGAGTTGTTTGAATTAAATGTAATTAATAAACTGGAGTAGTTTGAGTTTCAGTAGCGGACGTCAATGCCTCGTCCGACGACGGCAGGTGGTGCCACCTCGTAAAGGTTTCGAGAATGAGTCGAATCATTAGCAAGTACATTTCAGTCTCTATTTCCGTGCTACTTCCGAAATGACGGCACTTTGCATCATTTTATTTCATTTTTTACTTAGCATTCCGTCTCGAGAAGTGTGATGAGCGCGATGGGAACTAGAAGGCAATTAAGACCGCGATGGACAGTCAGATTCAACCCACAGGTTGTAGGTTCGCGCTTACTGTGAACCTCGCGATTTTCCAGGAAGAAAAGTCTGCATCTGGCGAGAAAAATGTAAATTGTCGCTTTTACAAACTCTCCCACGCTCTTCGTTCCTGAACAATATAACAATAAGCCGCCAACATTACGTTGTATTTCTTGAAACCTTAACAAGTGGTTTTTAAACGACCACACGTTAAAAAAAAAAAACATTTTCCGTAACAATAATTTATGTCAGAAAATATGTATTCCAAAGAACTATTAATTAAATGCTGATTCTGTCTTTTTTAAATAAACTGCAGCTTTGAACTTTTTTTAAAAAAAAGGATAAGAAAAAAGTTTGAAGATCGAAAAGCGAGAAAAGTCATTGATTAGAAAGTTGCGAGAGTTTTTCTTTTTTCTTGGCAAATAAATTTGTTTTCTTCCGGTATATAAAGTAGCTCGCAAGTTCTCCCCTCGATGAGAATCTATCCACTATCCAGTGAGAAGAATCGCTGAAAATAAACTCCACCGTCGGAATCTATGCTCGGGGAGAGATTGGGGAGTTTAAAAGGTTAATTGGTCGACTCGCATTGGCAAAAGTCAAATCAAAAGCAATATCGAAGAGAGGCTCGACAAAGTGTGCGCGAGGAGGTACTTCGGAGGATGTTATTTAGCAAACAAAGTGAGTTTTACGCGCCCCTGTGTCGGCACGTGCGTGGCATATGCGTGGTGTATCTGTTAAATATTGTCTTTGATGCGATCCGTCGGAAGCCCTTCTTCTTTCGCTCTTCTCTTCTCGACCTCCGTGCGAGCAAAAAACTACTTTGATTTGATTTCTTAGATTAACCTTAGGGCGATGGGCGCGTGGCGAACCCCTTTTTTATCATCTTCGAGGGTCCAGCACGCGCTCAGGTAAGACGATCACCTTCCACTGATTCTAGTCCAAAACCACAAACTTTCATTAATTTTTAACATTCGCCCGTCTTTTA
Source organism: Synergus gifuensis (assembly GCA_904066015.1). Taxonomy (NCBI): domain Eukaryota; kingdom Metazoa; phylum Arthropoda; class Insecta; order Hymenoptera; family Cynipidae; genus Synergus; species Synergus gifuensis. The sequence continues at coordinate 147,129 of CAJFCO010000082.1, forward strand.
TCTTTAAAAAAGGAGCAACTCTCGACTAAGAATTTTCATTTCTAACTGCGCTTTTGAGCCAAAAAAACAAACTTCCCTCTTAATCTAAATTAGAAAGATTTGATTGTACAACATTATCAATATTTTTTGAAATAGGTATAATCGACAAATTATTTAAAAACTATATAGGACACTGAAATGAGGGGAAAGTGAAATACATGAAATACAATTTCAGATCATTATTATATCCCTTTCATATTTATATATGTATTTATTCCACATTGCATTATGTTCTATATCTGCAAATGAATTTAATCAAAACGAACATTCAATTATGAAGCTACCAATAAAGCAGAAAAATAAATTCAAACTTTTTGTTGAATCTTTCATTAATAAATCGACTGAAACTGTTCGTGAGATTATTTATATAAAATTCAACAAGTTTTTAACACAGATTATTATTGAGAATATTGACTACTCCACAATTAATTTCAAGTATAATTTTATATCATTTACAACTGAACTCTCAAATAATTTCATTTAAACAAACATTAAACCTAAATGCTTCAAAATAAACAACAATAATGAGGTATTCAATGATGTGCTCTTATTTTAACCGCCCGAGATTACAAACCTAATAATCAGGATCCAATTCCGACGGCAATTGATACGCGTCATTCTCACCGCAATCGTCATTCAATCTCAAATTCACCAAATCCGTCGCTAAATTTCTGAGACTTTTTTTCGGAAGCTGATCTTAAAAAATTCCGGTATCTTTTCACGTCGGCGTCATCGCGCGAACTAAAGAATATCGCAGTTCTAATTAAGAAAACGGAGTTCGCCGCGACGAGGGTTGAGGACTGGGGGGTTAGATGAGGGCAGACGGCCGGGGGTGGAAAAGTCTCTGAAAAACGCGCGCATGACAATGCCGATGGCCCCCCTTGCCCCTTCCTCTGGTGGGGGTGCAAGACTAATTAAAAATTCAACCGTCGCCTAGCCCTCAAGATGCTGGCCTTCAACCCCTCCCCCATCTCCAACACTTCCGTTCTTACTCACTTCTCCTTGGATGTTAATATTTTTTCTCCTCCGCCTCCAGCTCGCTTCTTATATACATCCCCCAGTGAGCTAGTTTTACTTTTCCTTTCCGTGATACGTTCGATCTTATAAATCTTTGGAAATTAACTAGGGATCATTGTTAAAGAAAGCGTTCGAGATCAGATCAAGATCTTATATTTTTTCACACATAAATCGTGATCATTTTAAATTTCAATGTAATTAATTTACTGGATCATAATAACTATAAACAGGGTAAATGTAATCTGAGTTAAAAATTGCATCAAATATTTTTGAGAAATTAACGTTTTTTTATACCACCGCAAAGGAATTAAATAAACATATGATAATAAAGTTATAGGCCGACATTATATCCAAATCACCAACCTCTTTCTACAATTTTAGCAGCATTATTTAAATATTATTTAAACAATGAAAGTTTTTTGTACTTTTAACATAAATTATCTGCATAATTTTAATTTGAGAGGTAAACGAAACAATAATTGCTAATAATTTCCACGGATTTAACGTAAGGGAAAGAAAAACATACACCAAAAAGATTACGGACAATATAAATAATCGTCAAACTATAATTTTTGACATTAGTCAAAAATTAAAATGTGCTAATTATAAATTATAAACATATCCAAATGTAATAATGGCACATTAGTCGGGACAGGACTTGTCCCGATCTTCCGTTCATCACGTAAGATGATGACATTATTACCGTTATTTGTATGGAATAACAACTGAATCATACACAAAAAAAAAGAAGGAACAATTACACTAATAAAATTTTTATATAGTGTAATAAAGACATTAATAAACAGTATTAATAGTAAAAATTACTGTTAAAGATTGGCTTATCGTGCATCTGATAAAAAACAATATTGCCTAAAAAAAATTCACATCTATTCATAAATTCACAAAAGAAAGAAATCATTGTATTCTTATTGATCGACATCTTTCATAATCTTTATAAAGGTAATTTCCTCGGTAATCTCTCTTAAAATGACAATAATTTCTATACATTTCTAACAATTATTTCCAAAATGCTAAGAATTGCAATGAGACCTTCCACGTGACGAAGATGGCACAAGTTGCAAAGGCTCCCTTCTTAATTTTGCTCCTTCTTTCTTTCTTTTTGCCTTCTAAGCATATTTAAAAATATAATATAACAATTAACTAACCTTGGGCGATCCTCACAGCAGGCATTTTGATCCTCATGATGGCTCCCTTAATTTTCTCTCCTCGTATCACTAATCAAGTAAACTTCACAGATTCAAGAAAGAGGACCAGAACGAGAGTCTTCCGAAGAAACATAAAAAAAAGGATCGTCACTTCTTCGTCCTCCTCCTCTTCTTCTCCTCGGTGCTTTTTCGAAGGTCCATCACCATTCGCATAAGTAAAAATAAAAACAAAAACGATTCCACAATCTGCACTCTCTTCTTGCTTCACTCAACTTCTTCACCGAAGTTCTCCTGCTCTTCCAAGGAGCGACATGGGGAAGAACTTCGTCAACTGACCTGCGACCGCATGGTCGATTCTTCGCGCGGTTTCCGGCCGACTGGTACCTGGTACCGCGTGGTACCCTCTAATCCTCAAGATTTTTACACGATTCCAAATGTGACAATTGTCCAATTGTCAATTCGCTCTCATCTTAACAAACACTCAAAACTTCCAATCTTAAAAAAAAAATAACGCAAAATAAAAGAGTAAAAAATCTCGAGCGTAAGTAAGCTCAAGAAAATGTGTGATAAGATGTCATTAAGATCAACAAATAGATAAACTCGCGAACCGACGTTGAAAATCCATTGGCACTTGACACATGTTCAGTGATAAGATGTCACTATTTTAAAGAGTGAATTTTTTGTGATAATTCGAATCAAGGAAGTGTCCTTGATTATTTTTAGTAATTGGGGTGATTTTAGAGATGTGGGTCTCGTGGATGGTCTCCTTGATGCGTGGACCAGCGCGGCAACGACGACGATGGTCCAGCATGGGTCGTATCTCTGAGTGGACTGTGCTGGACGTGCGCCTGTAGTGGCGTTCGGGACCTGGTCTCGGGCACTGCGCTACCTTCGGACGCGTTCGGTTCGGCTCGGCCTGTACACCGAGGCCGGACACCCCACACGCTCTCGTGGGGTAGTTTTCACCCCCAGGGTGGGGGTAACGGGACTCCCTCTCTCTGTCGCGCTCCCTTTTTGGAAGACGTGCCTGACAGTCGCGTGCTCTCTCTCACTCTCACCCTCTTTATAGAATGTCTCTGTCGGATGACATAGGAAACATGTGAGAGTGTCTCTCTTGGACTCTCGCGAGTTCTTCTCTCGCGCACGAACCAGTAGAGGGACGTGAGTTTCGGGAGATACGCCGACTCTACCCTCCTACGAAGGGAAAGGGAGAGAATGAGTTTTAAGGGGAGAGAGAGAGAGAGAGAAAGAGAGAGTGTGGTGAGAAAGTGGGGAGGAGAGAGAATGCCTCTTCCTCGCGAGAAAACAGCGGGAGTGGAGGGAGGACGAGGTTGAAAGACGCGCTTTTCCTGTTCGGATGACTCCGACGCCGGTCATCGCTCGGATCGCAGCACAATGATCTTCTCGTAAAAAAGAGTTTTCCAGTGTAAAAAAATTTTTTAAAATAGGTGGTAAAATGGGTTTTTTATTTTGCTTGTTTGCGATTTTTTGGTACAATTGATAAAATATGAATAAATAATTAGATGACAGGGAGAAAGTAATGATAATTAGATGTATTTAGGACATTCTAATGGCCCAAAAAATTAGGTAAAAGAAGAGAAATTCTGCCCTTTATTAAACCCTCATATAAACTCTTATAGATTGCACGGGAGGCTCGCCAAATTATATAGATATTAGATTATATAAGTTAAAAAGTTAAAAACTTGCGAATGTTTGACTATGGTCTGATAAAGTTGCTCGGAGAAAGCAAATTCGCAATTATCATTTGATAATTGCGTGTTACCCAAAAAAGCAAATATCAAAGATAAATGTTATTGTAAAAATCTGAAAATATCTAGAATTTTGTGTTTACTACAACTGCAGTTGTGAATAATTTTGATTATTTTGTTGAAATAATATACTTTGTTAAGAAATCCGAGATTGGAGAACTTCGCAGTTTTCTAGGAAGCCAGTTTGAATTTGGATCTTTTCTTATCTTTACGAATCTTATGACGTTTCCTTATTACTATCTTATCTTGATTTCTTTTTTCTAAGAGCATGTTAGATTCCCCAGTTCGCGAGGTAACAGAAAACTACACATAAATTATTCGTAAATTGTTTTTCACATTCGATTAAATCTAATTTTTATCGCACGGAATTATTAACTCTTTGAAAAATCCACGGAAGTGTGAAATAAAAACAATATTCGAGTGATGATTTAAACGAATTAAAAAAATGTTCAATCTTGAAAAATTATTTAAATAATGAAGGTCAAATGAAGTGATTGTCTTCCTTAATGATGTAAATTGTAAAGTCTTTTCATATTCTTTGTAAGCTTTTCATAGATTCAAAATGAACTTCCTGAGAGCATTTGCAAATTAAAACAATAGATTCCAGGGACAAAAGTTGGCTTAAATGGCCAAGAAGTCCTCAGGAGATAATTTGTATTTGCAGCACAGGTCCAGCAGATGCCCGAGTGCCCTTTAATTTTCCACAAGGCGCCTCTCGTCTCTTTTCTAAAAAACAGGAACATTTTCCAGGTCTTCTGCATCCAACCCCGTAAATGTAAATGGATGAGTGATTAGAGTGTTTTTAACAATCTCAAGAATTATCTGTTGCCTCCTTCTTGACTCACAAGTCTGGAAACTGTCTTCTCCATCTGTCCAGTTAGGTCCAAAATATTGAAAAAAACGTTTTCCCAGATTAAAAAAATCTCATATCATATATCCACATGCCCTTAAATGAAATGAATCTAAGACATCTTTTTCTATGTCTGGAAAATATTATTTAATATTTTTAAAATATAATAAATATTAATAAAAATATTATTTTAATATTTGTATTATGACTAAATATTGAGGCAGAAAATGTTTTTAAAAATTATGCCTCGAAGACAATGAAATTTGAATAAGCCACATGCTTATGTTTTTTTAGCTTCCTACGTAATAACCACCTGAGTTGTCGTGAATATTCTGAAATCGTAGAAATTTAATCGATGTAACAACTGATCAAACAATATGGTCAGCAGGTCATCAAACAAAAATTCAACTGCTGTCGCATGCATTAGCTTTGTGTTGAATAAAGCTTGTCTGAAATTTCAATGAAGATACGTATTGACTCCCACGAAAATTCTTTCAACTTTTTGAAAGAATATCTAATATAAGTTAGAGTAGAAGGTTCACGCTTTAGGAGCTTAAGCAAAAGAAGTGGAACCCCAGATCTTTGCCCTCGGTTGAGGGGTCATCTGTATTCTTAGCAACGTTCCTGAAAACTTTAGTTTTAGTTTTATGGGAGTTCAGAGTGTTCCCAAATTGTCTCCTCAATCGCATCAGTAGTGGTCATCGCTTGCCGTTTCACTTTCTTCGAATTTCCTCTCTTCAAAGAAAATAGGCAACATTTCGTACAAATGAGATGGTCAAGTTTAAAAAAGTTTATTTACTTTTGAAGACTATTTATAGTTATTTAATGAAAGATTAAAAAGAACTCAAGTAAAGACTTCAAGATAATTATTGTAATTTAATATAAATTGAATATTAATGGGATTGAATTAAATTAAAACCAAGATAATTCACAACGAATTCCATCGAATTAAAAAAATGATTAATTCAGCAGAAATGAATAAGAACTAAACTGAATTAAATGTCTGACATTTTAGTCAATTTCACTAAACTTCATTGGCAATTTTTCTTGAGTCCGAAAATTCGGTTACATATATACTGAAATTAATTTTTAGCTGCATAATTTTTCATAAAACGAATCTTCGTTGACGAATTAGGAAATGAGAACCATATGAAACACACTTTATCTTTTTCTGTTCGTGCTTATATTTACAGTTTATGGTCAGCAGTCAGCACACATGGTCAAGTTAGCACACGTGACGTTTACAAGATACGGCTCTTAGTTGCTTTTCGTGTGACTTTCAAAGTTCCTCGTACGAAAATAAACAAGATCCCATGGCCACTGCTTGTATATGAGCACGTATACTATCAAATTAAATTATCGTCGACATTTTCAGCGTATAAATGAATTTAAAGAAAATATCTATTTCCAATAAATCAAATTTAAAATACCAATAATCTTATAACTTCTACAAAAAGTAATTCTAAAATTGGACAACTTTTCTACGGGTTAAGCTTATAATCTCGAGTTTATTTTTAGAAAAAAGGAATGGATTTGAACTCTAAATGCTACGATTTTTTTAAAAATTGTAAATTAATTTTTCTATAAGTGAGTAGACATAGTGTAGAGTTTATCTTTCGTCGGAATCGTGCCTCGCGGCTCGTTTATCCAGGCATGGCGCGTTAATTCCGGACACCCGTTACAGGGAGACAAACGTCCAAAGGGTGAAAAAACGTAGCGCGGACCATCTTGGTGACGATGCCCGCTCGTTCGGTCGCACTCGCTCTCCCCTTGGCCCTAACAACGCATCCTGTTCGGGGTTTTAAAGATTATTTTTACTTCAGGGCAAAAAAGATCTGTCTGGCGACTCCGAGACGAACACATGTGCTCTACGCGACTGTGTTGAGTCGCGTTGCGCACTTTTCGATGGGTCCAGTATCTGTCTCGACCAATACCCCATAGTTTTATGTTTATAGCCCTCCAAGGTCCGAGAACTAAAAACTAAGATTAACCAAGCGCCAAATGTACCCCACACTAAGAACCAAGCTCGCCGTTTATTATTTCACGAGGTATACTCGTTCCCAACCACCCACAGCGTTCAGATTTCGAAAAACTTTTATCCTATATACTTCATCTGATAATCATAATCAAATTTACAACAAAAATATATGAGCATGAATTAATGAAATTGCTCATTTTATTTATTGTAAGAAAACTAGTGTTAAATTTTCAATGAAACAAGCTTCCAACTTCAGTCAATTGCTGCGCGGTCTTCTGTCTTCTTATAGGATCCAAATACACTTTTGGAAGGGTGAAGTTTCTTTACAATTGCGCTGTGCGATGTTTTCGTAAAAGAAGGTCATTACCCCAGAACAGGCCTTTCTAGAAAAATCATTTTGTCTTTCATGGAACCCAAAATGGAACCAGGACGCAACCCTTACGCCCAAAAGATGTTTAGACGCCATCCGGCAAGGGGACGAGTTGGAAGAGATGCTGGATGAGAATTAAAGTCCAAACTTCCAAACACCCTTGGCAAGGGGTCTGCCTCCGGTTATATTTGGTATCTGTCTCTTGACAAGCACACATGCTACATTGGCGTAGCCACGAACGGACGTTCGGTCACCGAGTTTTTTTCTCTTTCAAGAGTCATTCTCCGCTTTTTTAATGTCCCCTCTATTCGGACGCCCAGAAGAGAGAATCAGGAGAAAGAGAAAAGCCAGAAGTGTAAACTCACAATCTCACATCGTGAAACAACGCTAACTTCCTCCTAAGGCCTAACTATTCAATCCAGAGCCGCGAATCAAAGGGAAAAAAAGAACTTCAAAAGGCCGGATGAAGAAGCGAGATGGCCGGAAAGAGGAAACTATACGCACTTTTTGTCTTGAGGACCCTTGATAATTTATTTTCCTATGTGTGTATTAAATACTTTATTTTAGGTCTTTCCAGCTTCTTTGGACATCTCATCGCAGCTGGGACAAATTTTCTTTTTTTCTCGGCTTCCTTCGAAGCTGAACTTACAAAAATACTCGGCTTGGAAATTTTATTAACCAGAAATACTAATTATTCAAACTTCGATTCAAACTAATTTATTGCTATCTTAATAGAGATTATTTTTTAGTCTGAAAAAAAAGTACACTGTTCAAACAATGCAAAATAATAGTGTAAATAAACAACAAAATAAAAAGAAAGCGTCATACTTTTTGGCTTTGTTTATGAATTTGTTCATATATTTTTCTGTAGGCACCCGGAATCACTTGGCTCTCGACTAAGAACTACCTTTATCGCTTCCGATGATTAACGCTCTGGTATTTCATACCAGACACTCTTCCGGATGCGCGCGTGCTCATTTTATCAATGATTTAATGAAACCCTTCGTGAACGTTTTGACGCAAGGCCAGAATTCAGCCATTTTTTTTACTATACAAGCCACTTATTCTTTTCTATACACTCTATTAGGTCAGTTTATTTTCTATCTTTTACACTTTATGTAAAATTGAATATATTTGCTTTAAATAAAAATTTATGTGCCTATAAGCACATTGACATGTGACATGTGCGATTCCTAAAAATCAAGTTCCCATCGAATCTTTAGCATTAAAGCATGTCCGACAGCTAATACTAAAAAACGATAAATGCCCCTAACACAATCATCAAATTCCACAGCATTCTTTTCGAACGTTGCGGATCTCGTTTACGTCGATTTGTTTTGCTAAAAAAACACCCCTCTAAAAATCCGTGGATATAAAAGTCTCATCGAGGCAGTGCGTTTTCTCACGACGGAGTGATTTTTTTACGGAAAACTGCGGGAAAGTCGCGCAGCTTTAAACAGAATCCACTCCACCCCATTGGACCTTGCCTTGCCAGCTAACAATCTAGCAGTATTTCACATTTTTTTATCGAGAAATTTTTTTACACCTTCCGCTACTCCTCGTAGAGAATCTGTGCCACTTGGGATACCGTAAAGCTTTTTTTTCTCCCCCTCCACAAAACACAAGGTGTTTCCATCCTCGTCTGCTAGTTCCGGTGCCCATAAACCTCCCCGATGTCTTTTTTTTCTCTCTCGCTCTCATTCTCGCTTCTGCTCTCTTCCGCCACCACTCCCCACTCTACGATACTCCAATCAGAAAAAAAATGTTGAGAGCCTCCGCGCACTCGCGATTAATGTGTACGGGGCTCATGGAATGCACCTAGCGCACCTTGGGTTACACCCCATAGGAATCACAGAAAGTCTTTAGATACGTTTTTTAACACGTGTATGCATGTGTTCTGCAAGAAAGAAGTGAATAGTTGCAGAAGAAAGAGAGAGAATGAGAGAGAGTAGGGAAGGAGGAGAGTCGTGCGAAAGTAACGTGGTGAGAATTTTTTTATGCAAAAATGGACATGGGAAAAAATACCTCCCGACCTCCGCGTGGATTCTCGAAGGCGAGAAGCATAGATCGATTGATAAAGCTGTTCTTCGCATTACCTGTAACGCGCCTGTAACTTCATGTACAAATTGCGACATTATTCATTAACATAATGCATAATTAAATGAAGGATTCAATACAGTCAAACGTGCAAACTCAATCGGATGATACTGGACTTGATTCTTACATTTTACACCACCCAGAAAGATTTCAGTTTACGAAATTATCAATCCACTTGAAATTGCTTTGCTTCTATTGCATGAAAATTTTTTAGTTTGAATTTGAATTATATTTTTATACGATCAAATTGTAATCATTCAAAATTTCAACAGACTGAATTCATTTAAAAATTAATCGAAGTTCGAACTCTAAAAAATTTCAACTGACTGATATATTCGGATAACTTTTAATTTCAATATTTAAAACTTTCATTGATAATTATTTTGTCCTCAAAAACAAAAAATTGCCTAATATGGCCTAGATCAAGTATAAACTAAAAGAACTACAAAAAATAATACTTTTTTATAAACCACGAATTATGCGATTATTTGAGTGAAAATTATAGATTGAATAAAATAAGAACGCGAACTAAAACAACTAGGTCATTCATCTACTTTTGTTTTGGTATAAGATTACTAATCGTCGACGTATTGTTGAAAAGGATCTATGAGAAGGATCATCCCTCTCTTCGTCTTTCCTGTCTCTCTCATTCTATTAGGGTTTGATTCATTCACTTCCACGCAATCCAGAACCACTACTATATATATATATGTATACATATGACTGTAGGTATACTCATAGTTCATCCGCGATTCTAAAACGGGGCCTTAAGCCGTTACTCGCTAGAGTGGGGGGTCTTCTGCCTCTGGACGGTCCCCTTTCCTCTCCACAATTTCTCAGCATCCTTCTCTCATCCTCGTGAGTCTCGTGACCGAGCTACCCCTCTCCAGCGATCCCTGAATCTTATAGCCGCCCCTTCCGTAGTGGCAGATGGCCGGCCAAGGGGTAAGAAAAAAACGTGAAAGCTGAAGAAAAAAGAGACGCGGCGAGGTTTATAAAAAACGATTGAAAAACGGACGAGCCCCGGGGGCTGACGTACTCTGAACCACGTGTGTTCTTACCGAAAACTCGTGAGAGAACATCTACACGTCTTTTTCTGGATTCTGAATTCTGGACCACTATAGCTTCTTCAAGTCTTCGTTTTTCACTCTCCTCTGCCGCCCCTTCAATTTTGCTCCCATTTTCACCAGCCACCCTCACTCTCTGATTTCTCGATCAAATTTCGACCATTCATCCGTAGCCCTATCCTCGTTGCCTCCTTAATTCTCGTCCTCGTACCTCGAGGACGAAATCGGCGAGATCGACATTTTCAATCTACTTCTCGAATGTCGTTCGGCTCTCGCTGCAAGAGATACGACCATTGATTTTTATTGTCCAATCTCGACCAGGTGTGGCCTCAATTTTTTAGACGACTTGTCGCGACTTTCGACCGTTTGTTGCCCGTCCCACAAAACTCGGATATAATCAGGTGGTTCATTAAATTTCATAATTTAGCTTTTAGATTAATGTGTAGGTAAATTTTTTTTTGCTTGAACTCAATTTTGTATGACTGGATATATATCATAAGATATGTTTTTGTACTTCAAAAATGTAAAAATAAAAACACACAACTTGCCTTTTCTAGTAAAAGAAAACTATACTGAAATAGATAGAGAATAGTTTTTATTAATAAAATAAGTGTCAAAAGTTGTAGATTTAGATAAAAAACACTTAATAACATAAGGATCTTGGCTTTGTAACTCGTTTTTCGTTAATTATGGGGTTTTCCAGTTTTCCACCCTCAACAAGTCCTCAAACATAACTTAACAAGCTCATCAACATATCCACTGTAAGTGGAAACAATAAATAACCATCCAATCCTATATCCACTAGGTTGCACCCTTGATGCATCACATAATAATTCTCCCCCAGTTATCTGCAACAGGATCTTTTTTGCGTAACTGTAAAGGCTCCTAAGCACCGGCTATCCTGAATCTCGGCTGACCTAGGATGGATCTCAGGTAGAAAAATCGAAATTCGTAAAAAAAAAAACAGTGAGAAGCGCAGCATAGTCCTGCGGACGCAGGCCAGCTGACCAACCGTGGGAAGAGGTGATCCCTGACTTTTTTTCTTCTACCAGAGGATTTCAGAAAATTACTTTTAAATTGGCGAACCCCTACGCTCTAAAAACACCGGACAGGTATCGTCTAGCCTGATGCGCTTCCGGAAATCAGTCCTACAGTCAAATTAGTCCCGCTGTTCCAAACGGGATGTCGGAATCCGTAAAGCTAAGGTTAAGTGTCTTTCTGACAGTTGATCCAGACTCCAGGAAACCAAAATCGAACTAGGTGTGGTCAACAATTAATTACTGAGATTTCTTTTGATGGATTGAAAATTATTTTAATGGGATTAGATAAAATGAAACGGATAATAATAATCCTAGACAGATTTTATATGATCAGAAAATATTATATGAATTGATGAGATTTAATTTAAGTGGCTAATCACAAAAGAAAAGCGACTCTATAAATGCTTTCATTATTTGATTTTTTTCTCTATTCATTTCAAGGGCTGGGCAAAAAATATTGAGAAACACTTAATCGAAAAATACAACATACGAGAAGAATGAAAAGGTCGAGGCACTGAGCTCTGCTTTTTCAAAGCTTCTCGACAGGGGAAGCGATGCATTTTTCGCCCGTTTAAAAATAGGTGGTCGCTACAGCGAACTGGCCAGGGGTCAGTCACTCCTTGGCGCAGTCTGATTAAAATAGCCACTGAAACGAATAAAAAAAAATAATTTTTCTTTCTCGAGAAATTTCAAATATCGCGTTCCACCGCGCCATTAATTCTTCTCTTGTTTCCGCCTCAATGTCTCGAATAATTCATATTGGTCATTGAACTCTAATTCTTACAATAATTTAAAAAAAAAATACTTTCAACTACATACATTGTATTCGAGTCTTTCATTTACGTAAACGCAATTCCAAACAATAATTCTAATTATAAAATTACTTTCAAACTAGAATTATCGTGGTTTTATTATTCTCAGTATCTTTGATTTCATGAAACCGCATGATATTTTTAATCACATGCAATTTTTTAGACAAAAAACTGTACTTGTATAAACTACCACAAAAACAACAAGCTGGAATTTAAATTAAAGCAAAATAAAATATTCTCGGTAATTTAAAACTGAAAGTACAAAGCATCTATTTACAGCAAACTTTAAATTCCTCAATTTTTATAATTGAATAAGATCCCCTTGTAGAATAAATATTTAAAGATTTTTTTTTTGAAAATTCCAAATCGAAGTCGTTAGCTCAACATACGTGAATTTTGACAAAAAGTTTAGTCCTGACCATAGAAGGCATTTTTGTAACACAGAAAAGTGCCCTCTCCTGCTTTCTTCTTGATGGGTCTTACTTTCTTTCTTTTCTCTGCTTTTTCCTTTTTTTTCTGGACCGATCGCAAGGTCCGAATTTGCAGAGTCAGTTCTGTCAGATTTTTCACGGTACCGATCCTTTGTAGGGGGCGCTGCCCGGTTGTCATATTTGCCTATGATGGACGATTCTTACAGGGCGAAAGGACGCAATGGGGACAAACAGATTTTCGGGATGACGAACGTGTTTCATTCATTGATTCAGTTGCTGGCCGCACCACATTTGGGCAATCCGGCTGATTATGACCGCTCGGATAGCTGCGAACGATTTTGCGTTCGTCGACTGCGAAAATCGATCACTATGGGCCTGTCTGCTAAACCTTTTTAACTTGCCTCTCCCTCTCTTCCGGCTTTAGCCAATGACGAATGCCAATTTGACGGTTGACTGTTTCCAAAAGAATTTCTCCAACAATCAATAAAATTATCAAATTGTGCAAAACACTATATACCTTCTTAAACTGAAACTTCTTAAACACCAACTTTTAACTGTCAAAACAGCCGATATTTTCCTAAAAAAAAAAGAAGACATTTCCTTATACAATTTGTAGTTTAAAATACGTTTCTACTTGTTTTTTTAACGTCTAGAAATTTGTAAGCAATATCATTAGAGTAAAATTGTAAAATATTGTCCAAAATAATGTCTTCTAGGATCATATTCGCTCCAGGCGTCTGGAATGGAACAGCAGCAGCTCCTGACAAATCGTTCGAGATAAATTTCAAGATTTCGGACCCAATCGGTCCATCGGATTCTGTTGGTCGCTTCCCTTGCTTTCCTTCCTGCTCCCTGATTCCATTCCCTCTCTCGCCCACACACGCCACCTTTATTCTCAGCACGGAAATAAGCCAACCGCCCAGAAATAAATATCTGGGCCTGAAAAGGCCTCGTGGCTGCTAATCGTTTTACGAGCTAGCGTAAGGGAAATGTAGGGGCATCGACGTGCCAAGGAAAGTACGTGAACCTTGCAAAATTTTCGTTTACACAGCCGTGCAGCCCGTATCAAAACTTTAATTGAATTTTAGGCCGAGGCACACTGAACCACAGATTAGGATCTCCCTTGCACCTAAAATCCACCTTCTGGACATCCTTACATGTTCTTCACCTCTGCCAACACATAACTCGCATGTTTTATGTCGACTCCACTCGGAGAAAACTTTTAAGAGGAAAAGTGGAGGTCAGAAAGTAAGGGATCGTATTTCTTTTTCTATTTACAGTATTAATAATAATAATAATAATAATAATAATTAAAGAGTATAAAATGTAAATTAAAAAAATGACCCAATATGGTCATAATTTTTAAACAAAAATGATATGCTATGATATAACAAAAGCCTCTTCTTATATTTTCAATATCGATCGATTCTCGGAGGTCGCCGACTGCGACCTTCTTTTTACCAGAAACCTACATATTAATTTGCATAATTACGCGTTTAAAGTACCCCTGATACCATGAGGGTCAGATCGAATTTATCTTATTGGCCCTCACCTGTCCTGCACGATGCGGGTCTTGTGGAGCAACTGACCAATGGTACAGTCTGCATAGAAAAATTCAAACTGAATTTTTCTAAAAAAATACGCTATAGACTTTCTTTTTAAAAATGAAGTTATTATATTACAACTTAATTTGCTTTATCATCTTTCAAAAATCTATGATTTTAATCCATAAAATGTAACATTATGAAAAGATAATTAATATGTAAGATGAGAACTTCAAAAACTAAAAAATAGATGAGATCATTTTTTTAATTATCAAGCAACAGTATTTTTGTGTTAAATATTTTTAGGATCTAAATTTAATTACTTAAAGGTCAAAACTCCTCTCTCTATTGAAACAAAGACCTCCTGAAATAACTGGACGTCAAGCGTGGAAGCTCCTACGCAAAATAATTGCAAACCGATAACTTTCCCCATAGAGTGTGACAGAATAACAAAGAGCCTGATGCAGACGAGTTCGCCAGTGCAATATTTATATCTCCTCACTGAAATTGCACACTCTGCATGCCTATGGACACGAGATAACGATGCAAAGTCAAAACATATCCCAAATCTTATAAAAAAAAATTGTATGTCATCTGTATCAGAAAATTAAATCGTCCACTACAAGGGCTTTGTTACTTTTACTCCCGATTTTTTAGCTCTCATTTAACATAAGCTACTTCGCTTTTTTCCACTCGGACTGTACGACCCGCATGTGAGAGTGACGTAGCTGCGGTGAGTCCCAGAATGAGTTCTTTTTCCTATGTCTGATCGTTCTTGGATGCCCGATCTAGAAATATGACAATAGGACACATGTCAAAACAATTGGTACACAGGTGTATCGCGGCAGACGAGGAATCGGCAATCATTGAGACACGGGACCATTGTATTTTTCATTCATCTTCAATTGGATCAGAATATAGGTTGACGTTTCACTGGTGGTATGAGGCTTGAATATATCGAAGGTGTATAATGTATATTGTATTTTGTTGAATCGTCATGGTCGAGAGTCGTAGGCGGAGTTTGAAACATTTAAAAAAAATCGAATCAACTGATATAGAGAAAATTGGTATTAAAAGAGTTTGCATAACTTTCCTGACAATAATTTTGCGATTTTATGCAAATGCAGTTAACCCAATAACTTTCGTATTTTAGACTCAAATATAAGTCTAATTTAATAATAATAATAATAATAATATTAATATTAATAATAATAATAATAATAATAATAATAATAATAATAATAATAATAATAATAATAATAATAAAAGCTAGTTCACTTTATATCACTTTATAAAAATCATTACAAAAATCCAGATAAATTAGTGAAACATGTATTAAATCTAAATAGTGGACTAGAATACCAAGACAAACTAATAAACATAAAGCATTTCGAGTATCATAATTTATAATTCTATGAGGAAGACATAAATAGGAAAAGTGGAGAAAATCGCGCGGGCGACCAGGAAGAAGAGGAAGTGAGTGAGAAGCCGAAAAATGTTCAATAGAATTGAGAGAGATCAACACACAGTGGCGTAACCGATGATAACTCATTACTAGAGAGAAGGTGCCAGCAAAATTAAATTAAGAAATTATACTGATAGTCCGTAAAATAATTGAGAAAAAATTTCGGAAAAAATATTCCGAAACAAAAGAAGTTTTTGTAATATTTTCATTTAATAGAGAATTGAAATTGGCCTTAAAAGGGTCTAACTTGACATACGCAAATTAAACATTTAAATTACAACAAAGCGAGTAAATCCTGAAGGGGATTTAAAAGACTCAAAGCCCTGTTCATCCCCTAGTCACGCCTTTGTTTGCTGATCCATACGAGGAGCAAAACTAGAAAACTGATCTTTCGGCCAAAATAAAAGCCAATAGGGTAAAAGAACTCTGAAAATCAGACTTTAAATGAAAGAAACGTACTTTCTTAGAAAGAACCGAGGAAAGAACATTCATAAAAAATACCTAAATTCATGTTACAAATTCATATTATGTGAAGAAAACTTTATCTTATCAAGATTAGTACTATTTCCATAACTATATGTATAGTGTATACACATGGAAAAACAGCTGTGGTTTCATAACTTCGGATGACTATATAATACTAATTGGTACCGTTTTCTATCGACAAACACGAAAAATGGAGTTTACTGTTAATACATTAATTAATTCTCCAAGAAGACTCTCTGAAAAGTTTGTGAAACACATATAAAAAAGAAATAATCAAAATTACCCATTGTGTACCACAAAACCAAGCTCAAAAATAAATTATAATATTTTCGTAAGCAACCTAGCAATTACATGAAAAATGACAGCCTAAGATTCAATTCCAGAAAATTTTGACCCAAAAGTTGAAGATTTACTCATTATAATGTGCGACAGCGTGACCGACAGAGACGAAAAGAGCAGAGGTTAGATTGTTAGAATGACAGAGAAAGAGAGGGAAAGGGGGATGAAGTAAAGGGGACGAAGGAATTTCTGAGTCTTCGTACTTGGTAAAAGCATTGGTAAGTTAGAGACGAGTGTTGGAGGCTGTGGAGAGTGTCGGCTCACCTCGTGGGGCTTTCGTAGTGGGGGCGGTGGCTTGGTGAGGGCGATGAAGAGGGAGGGCAGAGGAGAGGACAAAAATGACAATCATCGTCATTTTAATAATATGCAAAGGTATATAGTCTCCTTCCAGGCCGGGCAAGTGTGGCCACAATAGCGTTATATAATGACAAAGACACGCCGGGTCGGGCCTGTACCTTTCGCTCGACAAAAGGCGCGGCATAGGGTCATCCTACCGGACCGGAACATGTTTTGTCCGGCCTGGACAAATGTCACCGATAATATCTTCAGACGACCGTAAGTCAAAATACAAGTCGTCATGTATATTCAGAGTTCGCAGTGTCGTATGGCACGCGTAACCTCGCGATCCTGCTGCTGAAAGAGTATGTCTTATATAATCGTGAATACCAGGCAAAAAAAATATTCAATTGAGATTCGAGATGAATGAGAGAAGATTATAAAGCTATTTAATTATTTAATTAAGTTATCATCGAGATGTTAATGTAATATAAAAATCACATCAAAGGTTTTGTACGAAGTGTCCAATATGTTTCTTGTAATCACCATTGACGTTGACTCGAATTATTTTCCCACACACCTCTAACTATTAGCATTGCAATTCCAATAAATTATCTAGATGGCTTTCTTTAACATAAACTTCACTTTCCCGGATAAAAATAGTGAAGCGAGATTTTCGTAGAATATATGGGTTGTTAAAGATCCTGCATGTGTTTGGAAAAGTTGGCTAGACGAATGTCGACATAAATATATAGACATAAATACAAACTCGTGAACATTCACGGATATATGTTTTAGAGGTAGAACGCTGATGACGCCTGTGCACTTGAAGATTTTGCAGGTTGAGATTATACAAGTGTATGGAGTCGAACCGAGCCAACAATAAGCGAAGTCGAGTTGTTCCGATGTTCGCTGCAAGGGATTCGCGCGCGTGGAATTAATCTTGTGCTTAATGGTAATTAGTATTATTATTAGCGTCGGCCCTCCTCCGAAGCAGTTACCACCGTTATACTCACCGCACAGAGAGACGATCTACAGCACTCAGGATGATCTTTCACGATCGATCGTTACACATATAAAATACGATGCACACGCGATCCTTCAGTACGCGGGGGCATCAGGATCCTCTTCGCTTACAACGTTTCTAATTTACTGCGTTATTGTATATGCTGTAGGACGCAAAGATCGTTTGATCGAAGCATTGAGAAAAAATCATTTAAAAGGGAGCTTGATAAAGACAATTTATCGCGACATGTTACGTTGTGCGAATAAGATTTATCAACTTCAGTTTCTACATGCTACCTATTGTATATGTATAAATTTCCTCAGACGAGGTGATTCAGAATCGAACTGAAATTGCATTTCATGAAACATAAGTTGTAGCGATCGTTTTATGAAGCAATTATAAATGAGGATATACTAAATGTTGGGAGAGAAATTTATTAACTTGAATACAACAGAGATTGTTTTGACTAAACAACTCTAAATAAAGAGATACAAGGGGCCCAAGAGAGATTTTATAAAAGAGCGTTTGAAAGTATTTTTGACTTAGGGTCCAGTATACAAATCTCCCTCCTGAAAGGTCACGTTTTGACGATTCTCTCTTCAGCAATGAAAAGCTCATTTCGAAACCTATACACTGGGATACTCGATAACAATGGCGACCTGGTGAAACGTGCATAGGTGAATCCGCATAAATTTGCATGTTTCAGCAGCCGGGTAAACTCGAGACGCAATTTGAAACCAATAAAAAAAAGGGAAAAGAAAAGGGAAGATAGTGAAACGACAATGAAAACGTCATAGCGAGAGGTGACAGGTAACTCGAAAACAAAAATGTCGGTCACCCGTGGCCCCCGAGTTGGTGTCTGCGCTGTTGAACCTGTTTAAAAATTCGGACAATACTTCTCCAGTCGCTGGGGATATTTAAATGTATGTATTCATACGCTCGTGTGTTGCTTTGACGAGAGGTGTGGTCAAAATTATTCAAACTGACCCGGACTCTTTTTTTTTCTCTCGGTCTGAGACACTTTCTAGCCCCGTTGCGTCGCACCCACGTACTCCTTTTTTCGTTTTCAGCCGACCCCACTGTCCGTCACGTGGCCCCTCATTCAAATCCAATTCGACCTCCTCGACTTTACGCCCGGACTGTCGAGGTCTTGCCGGATATTTAAGCATCTACGAACACTAGAGTTTTGTGCAATTGTCATTCGAGAAGTCACGTCAGATTGTAAAAGAATATTTTTACTCGATTTCGGTATAGATTACGAAAGAAGCCTGTAAGAGTGTCTATGAAATTCTTTTTTTTCTTTACTGAATAAAGGATATTTAATTTTTAGACGAATTTACAAATTGTTTAGAATATTCTTTACCGTATTAAATTAATTGCTGAGATTACTTGCACGCTATTTCTTTAAATACAAATGCCTATACTCGCAGAGAAATGTTTATCCCCAAACTAAGAAGGTCCAAAGGGTTTCAAGTTTTTCTGAATTCCCCTATAAATATACTTGGGCTACTTCCTGATTCACCCTTGTGGTTAGTAGACATAACGAAAGTGAGAACGTGTTCGGCTCTATGAATCAACACCATTCTAAGTATATGTTATGGCTGTAAGACGCGTCTGGTCAAAACGAGAAAAAGGAAATAGAAGAGAGTCGAGAAGAGGGCAGAGTGGAGTAGTGCAGTAAAGGTCACAAGGGCCACCCACAAAAATTGCCGTCACATATCATGAATGGACAGAGGAGACCAATCCGAGGTCTCTATGCTACGGCATGTTCTTGAATCGTTCGACTATGACATATGGGAAGCGCAAAAACCACCAATACTGATCGATTGGCTACGCTAACCACCCCAGAATTCGTCCTATATGCTCAAGTCTATCCGCTTTTTTCAAACGTTACCGAAACACCGGTCGCCAGAATAAACAGATTACAAAATACCAAATTGACCCTCCCAAAAATCATGCTTATTGCCTAATAACCGAACGAGCTTCCACTGCACGAGGGAAAATATTTTTTCACCTTCTTCAAGATGTAACAAATGATCCAAGAAATGTAAACACCTTTTAAGTTGTTGTATGTAATTTATTCCTATATGATGTAAGTGTAATTAAAGTTCTGATCTGATAAATCGATCAATGTAAAGAAGAGTAATTAACACGTGGGTTTATTAGAATATGTGGAGTTTACTTTCTAATAAATTATTACAGGATAAATTGAAGAAAGAGAGAATCGGAGAATGCAGAGAGTGAAAAAGATATAGAATGAGGAATTTGCTTGGGAATTTGAATGGGAATCTAGGAAATGTTCAGGGTGTATCTTTGACATACATCGTAAAACCAGGAAATATATAGGGTTTTTTCGACCTATAAAAAAGGGCAGTTCTCGATTCCCGCCATCCTGGAGGAATCTATCATGTGACTGCCGTTTTTTGAAATAACGTACTACATATGGGTGATTGGGTGACGTATAGAGGATTCTCCTGCACTCTCTCCAATCCCCACCTTTCTCCCTATTTCTCTTCTTTGGCCTAAGCAATCTAAGCAGTCTAAGCTCTAAGATATGTATAAATTTAATGTTCTTTAGGCGCTTAGGTTATACCTATATAGCAAGTCGTTCGCACGATCCTCACGTCGGCCACCTTCTGCACGACCTCTAGAACCTATATATTATAGTGAAGGTGGTGGTATAGTAGTAGGTGGACGGCGGTCACTCATCGACTTTCCGTGCCGGGAGCCGAAAGTTCATCTCGGTTACGGTTAACCAGGATGGTTGCCGTTAATGTATGAGTGGCCCCACACATGAACCGATGCAGGGACGCAACTCAACCTGCATAGAGGTAGACACAAATAGAGAAATGCAGCAACCTTCAATCGTTGGAGAAATTCACTTGTGTACATCGAAATCATTGTTTTAGACGATTATATAAAGTGTTTCGAAAAACGTTTTAAGTATGAGTATATTAATTCCTTAAAAAATTCAAGGAATTTCAAATATAGGAACCAGGAAATAGTCCAAATAGGCCTAGATAGCCCGATTTGACCCAAGTTCTGCCCGAATTAAATATTTCGAAGTAGAGACTTCAAGAGATTCATAATAATTAATGGAATCTTTTGATATCTTCATTTGAGAACTCTTGATTCATTGATGTTTGAAAAATGAAGGTGTGAAATGTAGTGTGTGATTTAAGGTGTATTTGACGATTTGTCGTAATTTGTTTGGGTAGAGAATAATCAAGTATAATTGACGCTTGGACGGCCCTGGAGAAAAGGATCCGCGAACGCGGTTCAAGCGGACTTTAATCCGACGTATGGCGAGTTTAAAAGACAGCGACACAACACACGAGTCGTGAGCACGGTTTGCACCCGATATATAGGGCAACCATAGTCTCTCACGGTTTCTGCACTATTCATCTGCATGAGCTGCACTGTGTCGATAGATACAGGCACCCACTGAGCTCTTTTTGCCAGCGTAGCCAGCGCTCTCGAAGATTCGCTTTCGATTGGATTTATTATAGAACAATTATGTCGTCGGCCTGGTTCAATCAGGTAATTTAGTTTACGGAAAAAGAAAAAAGGCCAACAGAACGAGGGAGGAAGAGCCAACATCAAACGATACCAGACCGCGAGAAGTACGCCTCGTTAACCACACACGTGCGATAATCGTCTTGAATACTTAATTTATGTCTATAAATTTTTGGAAAATTGTTCACAGGAATTTTTAATTTTGTCTTTATTCCCTTTTAAGAATACGAAACTTTACAAATAAAATAGTAACGAGATATTATGAATTCAATAAATTGAAGATATATTGATGCAATGTCATAAAATAATTGTTTTAATTATTTTAGCGTGTTATTCTCATTATATATGCAAGTTTGTGCACACTGCCCAGGTCTGTTGTAATATTACTATTGTACATCTCATAACTTTTACTTCACCTTTCACTCTTGAACTTTTCTTCTTTCTATAAGTATTCATTGTCTCTGACTTCGCTTACCTTTTCCGGGTCGAAATAGAGAAAATCGATAGTCCAAACTTTGATCTTTGCCTTATCTTTGGAAAACTATGTTCTTCATGATCAAATAAACGTTTGCTTTATAGAGAAGTATTTATGTCATATATATTTATTCAGAGAAATAATATGTATAGAGATTCATTAAGAAAATTATATATAATATCGAGCATTAAAAATTAACGGTTTTTGATTTTATTAAATATTCCGCAACCTACAAGAACTACTTTTCTAAAATATCGTCCTTGTTATATTTTTCTTCATCCGACCTTTTACACATCGACGAAGGGAATCGACGTTCAACAGATGCAAGTAACTTGAGGGAGAGTTCAAAATACAATGACACACACATTGCTTATATATGGAAGTACAGTTTTGCAACACCCTTCGAAATTTCCGAAATATTTGGAAATATATGAAAAAGGGAAGGAAATTGCATAAATCCTGTCAACAATTGTAAGAAATTTTCCAGCAAGTAGTAGGAGGAATTTTTTCCTACCAATTTTGTATTTTATACTTTTTCCATTAATTTCGGAAATCTTTCTGCCCCTAATGGAAATAATTTCAAGTAAATTTTGAGTTATAAGACTTTTTTTCGGAATTTTTTCCATGTAAACTATAAAATATCCTTTTCTTAAAAAACATTGTGAATTTTAAAATTATACCAGTGAAATAAATGCTTTTTGCAAAATTATAAACTTGATATTTTTCCAACATCACTAAAAGTTTTATATAATAAAAACGTTTTGCATAACAAGAATGTTTAATCTTCGATATAAAACTATATGTTACATGTGAAT
Organism: Synergus gifuensis; assembly: GCA_904066015.1. Taxonomy (NCBI): domain Eukaryota; kingdom Metazoa; phylum Arthropoda; class Insecta; order Hymenoptera; family Cynipidae; genus Synergus; species Synergus gifuensis. Next base: position 169,687 of record CAJFCO010000082.1, read on the forward strand.
TTCAAGTACAGAGTATTTTAAAGAATTTCAATACCCAATAGAAAAAGATATTCCTAACAATAAAACAACTAAATTATTAAATCAAATTGATGGAAAATTGGTAATCTTGCAGAGTTGTTAAAACATGCATCTAAACATAAATTAAATAGTCCTTATAAAGGAACATAATAGCCTGTGAAATTATGAAAAATCGTTGTTTGTATTATAGAGGCGGTGCGGTAGTCTAACGTCAGATGTTAGAGCAAGCCTTTGTCCAATCTCGGTGGGGTCTGGAACCGAGAGAAACGTCTTAACTGGAGAATAATAGAAGTAGGAAGCAAAAGCGATGAAGCGACGATGACGAAAAAATCGGCAAAGCACATTACACAAAATCACAATGTTTAATGAAAATTGCGGCCTCCAGGTTACTGGATGCTGCATCTCTCATTCCTACAGTAAAGAGATGCGGCTAAATCGGGCTAAATTGACCTGCATCGTGCAACATCTCCTTGCCGAATCGTGACGCGGCGAAGCGGTATTCAGATTGCACTCACTCTTAGCGGTTTGCCGATTTTTCTCCGCGACAAAGGGGATTTCTGTAACCACTGGTCAGAAGCTGCCAAGAGCCCACTGTCGGAGATTATACTTATTTTTTTCTCAGTTTCCATGTCCGTGAGCTACTCAACAATCTCTTTTCTAGCCAATCTCCCCTCAGCCTCAAGGTGACATTTTTCCTCGTAAAATTTAATTTTTCAGTCCTGATATTGCAGACTTCATATAAAATAATAAAATATTCACAAATGTACGCATTCTGTACATTTAAATTTAATTAATTGTAAAAATGTATACTCAATTTGTGACAGCTGCTCATACATACAAAATTTTCAACAGTTTTTGCTTCAATTCAACGAATCAGGGGAAGATCGCAAGATCGGATTCGATTGCAGCCAAAGTACGGAAAAAATTATCTCTAGGTGCTCCTTTCTTTATACACAAGGAAGAGAGCATAATCGAGATCGATATCGCAATACGGATGTTTCATTCGTCACGAAAAGAGCGCAATAGAGAACGCGCACTCCATATTCGCACACGTGCGAACTCACACACATGGAGTAAAACTCACGTTTTACAGAAAATGTGCCGATTTTTAATGTATTGGTTTCTTTGAGATTATAGAATAACTAACTTTTTTTTAATTTAAACTAAGTATATGAATTTATCTTTGTGAATGAAAGAGAGCTCTCGCATAATGAAAAAAGGAAGCTTATTTATTATGGATGTTGATTCGTTGGGTGCAATATGAGTGATGAATATGATGCTAAAAGGTGTTGGATAAAGTTAGGCAATCGTTTTCTCAGGTAAAGGACAATCGTGAAGAATGAGTAAATGATGTCCTAGGCTTTCGCGTAGGATCGAATAGCAATAGAACATGAGGATTGAAACGAATAAATGAGGAATAAGAAGAAGAGTCTGGGACTTTGTGTCGGATATATCGCATCCCAAGTAGAGGCGCGAGGCCAGGCTTAGGCCGAGCGTCGACTGCCCGATCTAAGCGAAGTGAAAGTTGGATGTGTGGGCACGGGATGCGCACGAATTCATTTTTTCGGCCTCACTAGGATTTTTTTCACCCGCCCGCTGCAGTTCCCATGTATGCCTAGCCTATATGGCCGGCATCAGGCAATCCCATACATATATACGTAGTTTACACTTTTGTGACTGTGCATGCACTTGGTATTCTCGTATTATCGTATGTGCCCTTAGAAAATCCGCCAGTCGTTATGCTACGTGTATCACTGGAGTCTGGCTCCCGTGACTTATTGACTTTGTTGACTCTGACGTGTCTCGTGTCGTACACCGGCCGATGCCAATTGATAAGGGATCCACGAGTCCGTGGGATTCGAGATCTTTCCGCGAATAGACTCTTCGATCCCGGAACGATGCGCGAAATCGATCGCTGACCTTTTCATCAAAGAAAATGTTACTACCAAGGGAGAATTGATGTCATTTAAATTTTATAACCTCGACATTATATACTTTTTAATGAACTTCTGCTACCTGCTGCATTTCTCTCTGATTCATTGTATTTCGCTTTTATATGTGACATTTTCAAAAGGAACAAATATTTTTTAGAGCAACTTCAATTTTTTTAATTTTATGCTTTTTCTATTATTTATGAACAACCCTATATGTATCACTAATTACTGCTTTGCTGGTAAATATATATGTACTGTACTAATTTTTGCTAATTCCATTCCTTTTTGGGAGGCGCATGAATATTTCCCAAATTTAATTTGTCTTAATTTCCATTTGACCTAATTTCTAATAATTTCTAGTTGTCCGAATTACTATTTAATCTAATATACGTTCATTCGATAAAAAAAAACTTAGGTTAAATGATTAGTTGGTGGAATTGAAGTAAGGACAAATGTAAAGTAGGGAAAACGGATATTAGGTTAAATAGTAATTCGAACAATTAGAAATTAGGTCAAATGAAAATTCGAGTATATAGAAATAAGGGTTTATGTGAATTCAGAGGAACGGGGATTATATCGAACAATAATTCGGGTGCATAAAAATTCTAGCAATTGTTGATTCGATAATATGAAATTCGGTCAAATAGGAATTATGACAGATGGAATTTGGGGAATATTCATGCGCCTCCTTTTTGGCAAACCTGTCCCACACAACAAAATTCGTTTCTTGTGTTGAATAAATCATAACCAAAAATAATAGTGCTTTCATCTCAATTGTCAATCTACATATGCAAAAAGCTTACATTCATAGCGGTAAATTTCGAAGTGAGCACGTACGAATACTTTCTTCTTTCATACATCGGCGACAATGACGAGCCTTTATATAGAGTGAAGGATCATTGGGATATATCAAATGACAAGCGAACGGGATGATGCCGCAGGAAATTATGCGTACAAGTAGAAAATCGTTAAGCGATTAGAATGAGGTTGCATGGCACCTACAATGCTGTATATTTATTTATTCCTATATGTTATTCTGTCATAAAATACAAATCGAAATACGAATCAAAATACGAATCGAAATACTCTCTCGGTAATTATATTGTCAAACTCTGAAACTGAATTTAATCATCGTCTTTAAATTACTTGACTAAATACAAAAGACATTTGCATGCAGCTAGTATCTATATATGTAAAGGCATAAATAGATTTAATTCCTTTCAACTTTGTTAACGACTATTTTCAAAACGTGACGATGAAATTAAATTGTTCCTATAGCTCGTAAGATGCTCAGGTGTCTTAATGTGGACTTTCAAATTAAATGTTAAACTGCTACTGCAATGTAAGGACATAAGGATCATAGGAAGCCAAAAATCTTCACTGTACAAATATATTATTCTTGCTTGTAAATCAAATAGAAAGTAAGGTTGAAAGTGCAATAAATTATTGGAACAGCCTGCGAATCGAGGAGCTGGACGAAGCAAGGGCGTGTAATTCGTATTCGTATAAATCTTACCAATTGCGCGTTTTATTACATCCGAGTCAATGTTATTAGAGATTGAAACTACATATTGAGATGTCTCAATAATGTCGTAACTGATTAAACTTCCATTTTGCATTTCATCGTTCGATTACTCAACTCTTGACTTAGATTAATATAAAATATTATTAATAGTACGTAATCCTTTTTATAATCGTATGTTACGTAATACTTCAGCGTGTCTCAAGATAATTGGTCCTCTATCCTATATATGAATTGAAGAAAAAAATAACGATAAGAACCTTTTGAGTGGATTTCTAATAGTTTTGTTTGTTCGGTTTTTTGCGAAAAAGAGGTTAATGATAACCGTATAAATGGAAAGCGTTGTTTTACCAAGGGAACTCTCGATGGAGGTCTTCTTTTGCTGGGGTTGACGAAAACAATGTACAGGGGTGTGAGACGATCGATCGTCCATAGGAAACAATGCTTCTTTCGACAAGGTAACAAATGATCACCGCCTTATCGGTAAAAGGATGAGCTCCGACATCGTTACGGTCACTGTACTGGGATTGCGTGAAAATTTCTCTCTTGACATTAAACCAATAGTTTTCTTATAAATATTCTGAGTCATATCACAAAAAATGATTCTTAAATGACTGATAATTACTCTTTGAACGTTTAATTCTATTTAATACTTTTTTATATTCAATATATATAAAAAAAATAGCTGTATATTTGTTGCAGAATCAATTTCTAAACGGTTTTTGGCCGACGAGATCAGCAGTGCGGGTGTGGATAGGAGTGTGCAATAGAGTATAGAAGTAAAGAATAAATTGCAGGGACAGGATTTCTCAAATTGCCGGCTCGAACGTCCGCATACGTAGTATAGTAGTCTATGGTGAATAGTCGTGTGCCAGCACGAGAATCGAGTCGAAACCAATCAGCGGGCGTAATGGAGATCGATAACCATAAGGCGATCTTCTCCAAGCGAAACGTGCGCTCATCTGATATATATGTACATATATATTTTATATAGTTATACTATATACATATATAAACTAAACAGATTCACATATACATATAGATATATAGTTACGTCCTCGCCTCCTCAACGGACCTTCGCCACCGCATTTATTATGCGGCAATACAACTTCCAAGATAAATGATATCTAATGCAGTGCAACGAGGATGTTTGCTATAGAAAGAGGAACATTTCGACGCTCTTCTTGCGAGATTTCGTTCCAATTCCAAAGCAGACTGACTAGTATGTAATTTCAGATTTATAACATCTAATTATTCAAACAAACGTGAATACTCGAACAAGTTTAGAATTGGTGATTTTATAAGCGGATAAAATGTATGCTTATATTTAGAAAAAAGTTAATTCAAATTTAAAGCATTCAAGAAACTTTTTGTGCAGTTTGCCAGCCTTGAAATAAATTCTTTATCATTATAAAGAAGCGGACTTGGTCAGGGCTGTGTTTGTTAAGCCGAAGAGACTTTTTGTTTCGACTCTTCGTCATTTCCCGTATCATTATAGTGAGAGTTATCGCTAAGTAAACCGAAGGAAAAAAAAACACCGGTCGTTCTTCGTGGCGAAAGATGAAATGCTGCACTGTCCACTGTCCCACCTGTACCCTTATCTGAACAAACAAGGCGTATCCGTTGATACATAGAAACCATGAACGGTCCGAGGAGAGGATTCGATGAGTGTTTCTCTTTTTTGGGCCTCGCAAATAGTGACCGGAACCCCCTCAGAACCGTGCCCCACTATTCACCACTAAAACCCACTGGAGCTCGAATAATGGGTCTCAGTGTCACTCGTTTCAAGTATCTTTAAATTCGTCACTTGGGACCACAAACTTGTAAAATATATGGCACTTGAATACTATTTATTTGGACAATTGTTTTATTACTTCACTGAACCCGAATTTCCTGTATCACCATTCCTTCTTCTTTCATTCTCCATTCATTCTTCATTCTAGACTTCATTAAAAAAACTGAAACTCTACTTCCAATCTTCATCCCTTGTTACACATTCGACGACTTAAATTTTTTTTACACCGATTGCCGATAATACTGAAAAATGCCTCACCATAAAACTCAAAAAGGTCAATCGAAAAAATACGACTTTCAACACAGGAAGAAGCGGACATTGGATATTAAAGTAGTCTTAAAAAGAAATTGTCCAAGACGCATTGAGGAAAAAACAGGAACATACAAAGAAAGAATAAACGGACCCCCCTACCAAATAATATAAAAGTCTCCTGAGTAATCCGCGATTCGCTGCGATTTTTTTCCATTGGGTGGTCCACTGTCCTAATCCTAAAACGCTTTATTCGAGCCACGACTGTCCGGACTTAAGGCCCAGTGGCATTGTCGTCCCTGTGAAAAAGCGCCCTTTAGGTCGCCTCTTCTTACTGTGGATCTGCCACAGTTTTCGACGTGAGAAGGCATATTATAGGCGTGAAACGATCCGTAATTTGTCATGGACGAGCTTAAGTGTGTTCTGACATTTTCTTAAAAAGAGAAGAAAGATGGGAATAAACGAGAGGTCAGGATATCGTTCTGATCACAGGATATCGTACCGATCAATCCTGTCCATCGGACGATCCTTTGCCCTCGCGAGATAGTGCACTTAGTCTCTTAGACTTAGGCTTAGAGGCGATCTCATTCCTTTTCGTCGGGCCCACTTTTAAATCCTCCGGGAATCTTCCTTTCTCCACGTGTTACTGTCTCTCGAAACCTGGGAATTTGCCTTTCGAATCGCGAGTCTTAAGTGTGTATAATATAAAATACGCCTGCACGAGAACACAGGTTCGGTAAATTATAGATTTTAATGTAAATGAGGATGAGAAAAGTAATCTATTTTTTAATGTGATCATCAGTTCATTTTTTAAATGCATATAAGTGAATTTTCAGACTCCTAGACAGCCTTGAGATAAATGTTCCATTGAGCTCATTTTCTTTGTACAGCAAGAGACTAACACCCAGTAAATTTCGTCATGATATTTGCTAGGAACCTAAGAAGAATTCGTCATCGGCGAAACGTTTGTAGTTTCACTACCAATCAAACATTTCCCCTCTTTTTTTTTTACACGAGTTACTTGATACTACGATAAAATATAGTACACTGCGCAAACGTCAGCTAAAAAATTAAACGAGCGAAACGGCCAGGATAGTTCACGGAAAAGTTCCCATGGACCTAACTGTTCGATATATAACCGCGGCGGGGCCTAATATTTGAGGAGATCTCGTTTCAATTGAAAATCAACAGCGAAAGAGCGAAAGCTAGAAAGGGATGTGAAATCATAAAAAGATGGAGCAAAAGAGGAAGAAGAATGATGATAGAGTGAGAGGTGCGGTGAATTCAAACGGAGGAAGGAGAGTGAGACAAAGATTTCGGGTCCGACAAAAAACCATGTCTGCCCTAACGGATTCTAGGGTGGAGAAAGGGCCGAAGGGTGGATGAGCGAGGGTAAAAAATCGAGTGGAGGTGAAAGAGCGAGAGGTAAAAAATCCGTGTTCCGTTTTTCCATCCATGATGTGAGATTCTCCTATGATGCTTTCGTGGTCTCAAGGACCTTATCTTTATGGTATTTGCGAACATTATCTTGTAGCATACAACGACCGGGATTTCATCGCGGACAGCCAATGGCCGCTTACCACAGGTTCATTTTTATTTCTCTTACGCTGTCCCAACATTATTAATCTTACCACTGGAGACTGTACACAACACTCCAAATAAATATTTAAATACATTTCGTTTCTTAGGCAAAGAAGTAGGGAAACGTTATTACAAACTTTAGCTAGGTCACTGCGTAATTTAATTGTGACAATAAAAAAGTGAAGATATTAAAAGTGTATAAATTATTTATCGAAAGGAAAATATGAATATTTTCTGAATGTGCAAAATTGCAGGAAGGACGGCAATAAATGATCTACATTTTTATTATATCTCGGCCGATTTAGAGTCATTATTTTCACCACAACATTTACGAATCCATTTTACACGAAATGTAGATGAATTAAGTTGGCATGTTCTTGAACAGACGTACGGTATTCTGTACCGTAAATGAGTAAGAGTGTCTCCAGAAAAAAGTGAACAAAGAGAGAGAGCCAGCAAAAATGCAAGAAATGTAGATTATTTGTTAAATGTTACGATTATTGTTAGTTTCACATCTAGATTTCCTTCCTTGACTGAATATTTTTTAAAATATCAAATTATTTACGTCATATTATAATTATCAACAACAGTCATCATTAATTAAACAAACTTTCAATTCACTAATCCTATTTCCTGCTTTACATTTAAATTATAAAAAAATAATATGTTGATTTTTATATGGTCGTTTATGAAATTGTGAGCCAAAAAGCATTTTCAGCAGACTCGTGAGGGCTCAGGGGTGAATCGAGGAACGTGCTTTCAACGACGAACCGGTCCACTTTAAAACAAAGGAGCCTATCAGATAAACGCTTTTTCAATACGAAGAGAACAGCATGAGGGCTGTCCACTGCAGACTGATGCTGTGCCACGATTAACTTCAAACAGCGTCCAGTGGTAACTTGATTTTGAAAAAAACATTTTTTTCATACTTTGTCTGCCTCGTTGCATCAGAATTTATCTTATCTCTGACTGACAGGGTCAACACACCCAAATTAGGAATCTCAGCATATGTAAACTTCCATTTGAAAAAAATGTATTTTGAAAACATTGAGAATGAATATAATTTCTAGAAATATTTCGAAATGAAATAAATCTGTTGCACGTGATCAGTTGCACAGTAAAATCTAAGGTTTAAATGAAATAAAAAAATTATGTATCAGGATCATGAAACCAGAGATGCTGATTCTAACCTCGTGTAATAATTCTATCAATGAGCGTGTAGTATAGGGAAATTACAAAGGTGATAAAAATGGAAAGCAGTACCAGCTGTGTTGCTAAAAATGTAAATAATCATCTTGAGTGAAGCTCCTGAACATTTTCGCGCATCGTATAACGAGGTAACGTTAACCAGGCAGGGCCAGTTTCTCACAGAGGCATCAGACTTTCTCTGTACGTCGTAGATTTTTCATAGTGTATTCGTATAGGTCGTGGCACGGGGTCAGGAATGCCCTTAATAAAGTAACCACGCCGGCGAATGCTTGTTACGCGGAATATATTGCGCTATTCTTTCACAGAAAATTGGTAAAAACTACTATGTTAAGACCCATTAATTACGAAGAGAGAAATGACTACAAAAGTAATTTATAATATAGTTCAGACATTATGCTATAACATTTTTAGCTAAAACATAATTGAATTACCGCCCTTAGTGTACTAGATAAATAGACTGATAAATAACAGCTTTCCAACTTGAAGAATTTTCAAATCGATCCCAAGAGTTCTTCATTTAAAAGCTTCTTCAACTTTTTCAGAGAATTGAGTGTTAAATTACTTTATGTATTCAGTATGTTTATAGCCATCATGTTTTATGCTCTCATTTTCGTCTCTTTATCAAGAATCGGTTTTCAAACTAATTACAAAAGAAGTGAATCACATTCCTTTCTGATACATGATGTTCTACGAATCTGACTTTGCACAGAAAAAGGGGGGGGGGGGGGGAGTAAGTAATGGTGAGAATATCGCATTACGGGGTATATTACAGAAGGCGAAGACACCTGGGAAATATAACCGTTTGAAAAGGACCGAATGACCGGAACACGATTCTCCCCCACCATAAACGTCACGTACTGCTTAGTGCGCTTACTATCTAGATCTTAACCATACAACTCAAGACACTATAGGTAGGCATACTCCATTTCATTAATTTTAATTGTCCAGCCACTGTACAAGGTGTTTTCTGTTCTCGGTCTCCTCTTTCTCTTCCAAGTGATTTAACGTCCTATATGGAAAACCATGTATGTACCTACATTTCTACATATACATACACCAATGAGTTTCACTCCCGCATTCGTTTCCTTCCTCCACCATTTTTTCAGGACTGCTAGAAAATTCCGATTCTTAAAAGGTTAAAGAAATGGTTTTAAAATATTTTAATGCGACAAAAAACCACAATCACAGACATGGAATAAAAAGAAGATAAAGTAGAAAAAAGTCGATTTTTCGATAAAATACAAAAAATTCTCAATCCTAAATGAAATTCCCGGGTTTTTCCCGGTCCGCCAGTCACCCTGAACTTGCATTTGGAAGCTAGAGGGTTAATTTTCGAAAAAATATTAAGAAGTATGACAATTTTGACCCACCTCAATGGAAAAGTCATATCGAGATGTGTTAATTATTATCATTGATTTTCTAAGTTAGAAGCTGAACAGACATAAGTGTTTTTTTGACTTGTACGGCAGAGAATAGACTCGGATTTCTCAATGAACTTTGAAATTACTGACTTGAAAATTACGTTCAGAATAACGTTACTGACTCGAAGTGAAGTTTCGCTGATTCGAGTTTGGATCAGCATCAGTACTTCTGCTGAAGTTGAAAAGGTCTGATTTGGTTTGAATCCTCTAATCTGGATTTTCTCGCATTGGGAGCAGTGAACGACATCGACATGAAACCGCGGACAGTGACGTGAGGTGGTTCATACGACAACGTTCGTTACATGTGGAAGCCAAAGTAAAGAGAGTCTTGAGCATTTCAGCAAGTATGGAAGGTAGGCGAGGAGGAGGATGTGAGGGCGTGAGACTCCTTGAGTGTGGGAGCGTACAAGGCACATTGTGGAAGTCACTCGCTTGCAGTGAGGCCGCGGCACAGTAGGTACTGCGAGTCTCATTTCTCGTGTGAACTGACCACATGGGTCACGTACCTATTATCATTTCCCGGGCCTAAGCGGAGAAGGAAAGAATGAAATCTAGATCGCCGGAAGCCGCTCATAATTAACGCGCCTACCTCGCGGATAGAAGGCGAAGGCGGTGTGGAAGTGGCTCAGCGGCTTTAGCAACTATAAAGAGTAACAGGGAAGAGAAGGTGAGACCGGTGAGACCACTGGATGAAGAATAAGAAGAGGTAAACTCGCAGTAAATGTAAAGTAAAGGCGAAGAAAGGTACTGGATAAGAAGAGGATCATCACGGATGTAGAATTGTAGATTGCGGAAGAATGCTGAAGAACTGAGAAAACTGAAGAAGAGTGTGTGTTCGCACGTGGAGTGGACCTGCTGCCGCGTGACCCGTTAAGGTCGCTCGCGGCAGATATATACTCGATGACCGATATACGGGGTGTTCGAACAAAATTTATTGCCCCTATCGCGCAATCGAACATCTCGAGCACAACTTAAGGTTCAACCAAAGCCGACCAATCTCCGTTTCTCGTGTTATGGGGATAACAGGGCTTTTCAAAAGTGTGCCAATCACTGGACGTAGTTGACTTGCTGAATTGATTCCTAGTTTTCATTCGAAAGTAGATTTAAGATCCCTGTGGTTTGTTTTATATATCGTATGTTTATGAAAACTTTTGAAGACTCCTGCTCCTGGTAATTGGCTTGAGATCTTATCAAGGAGTCTTGAAAATTAGGTGATGAAGCAGCGCGTTGTTCCTAATTCATGATTTCTGTTACCGACATCGACAGCTTCGTATTTATAGCACGCACGGGAATCTCGGATAGAGTGTTGTCAAAAATAAAATAATTAATTAAAATAAAATTGTCTAAATGTATAATTGTATTATGCAATAAATTATTTTGCCATTACAGATAAATTAATTCCTTCCAATCACTAAACTAATTCGATTACAAAAACCAAGAATCAAATAAAGAAAGAAGCCCCATAACACAAATGCCCCCTAACCCCGAAATCGTTTAAAAAACAATAACTATTACTTCTCTACAAAGTACTTGACTGAAGGGGTTGATGTAACCTCATACCGAAAAAAATTTCACAAAAAACGGGAAATCAGTGAAAGCACTTAAGAGTACAATAAACTCACTCTATATGGACAAATGACTCTATTCGCAAAACCCTCGCTCCCTATCCTAAAGAACGACATATCCACTATCCATATAGTACAAATTTCATTACTTGATGACGAGTGCGTGTAACGACGCCACAAAGTGTCAAAGTCGAGCCCCTTTTGGTTAAATATCGATGAAAAAAATATACGAATCGTGGATGATGGACCCCCTTAGTCTCTTTGCCCCTTTGATCCGGGTGTGGAATTGTGGAAGGGTTGCCGGTTCGAATTCGGAGATATTTTCACGATTGTGCACGTTGGGACGCAGCTGTTGTTTTGTTGCGTTGCGCAAGCAAGCGGGCGGCAGGGGGTTGCATGGGGGTGTTAGGCAGCACCGAATCCGTCTGTCCGTTCGTCGGTTTGTCCGTCCATCAACACATACGCGGGATGGTCTAAGCCTGAAAGGGTTCCACGTAACACTCGGTTCACACATGTGGATCTAAAAGCGCTCGTTGCACACGTATTCCCATTATGCTACCTAACCTCATCCACCCCCTCAAATACATATGGTCGTCGTACGACAGGAATACGTCACATCACAGCTTGCGTGATCATCCCTGCTGGAGCAGCTAGCGCGTCTCTCTCGCGGACTAGACGTTCTATGCCGTATGTTGTACTACTGTATGTTGCATGTTGTATGCTGTGTGCTGTATAGTGTATACTATATGGACATTTTCGTTCGTGACTCGAGAGATCTCTTGTAAGCAAACGTCAACTCTGACAGAATTCATGAATCGTCTAGAAACAGGAAATAAAGCTTTCAGCCGATGCATCGCATCATCCGCAATCTCATGTATGTTTATCATTCACCAACAGCAGACGGGAATCATGTTGTGATTTTAGAAAGTGTGAGCTCTCTTTAACTTCAACTATCATGGAGCGAGTCAAATTTTGAGAGTATACACGGTGGAAAATGGATATTTAAACTTAACATCTAAATAGTCAAAAAATTGAATTAGAAATATATAGAATATTTTGGATAATTCATAGTTGATCACCTATTTGAGTATCTAAGATATTGAGGCTGAAACAAAATATCTTAGATGACTGTCACATATAGTTCACTATCCAAAATAATTAGCTCTCTTTAACTTCAACTATCATAGAGCGAGTCAAATTTTGAGAGTCTACACGGTGGAAAATGGATATTTAAACTTAACATCTAAATAGTCAAAAAATTGAATTAGAAATATATAGAATATTTTGGATAATTCATAGTTGATCACCTATTTGAGTATCTAAGATATTGAGGCTGAAACAAAATATCTTAGATGACTGTCACATATAGTTCACTATCCAAAATA